>JADLZN010005310.1:463534-499357 GCA_018155175.1 Sinocyclocheilus anophthalmus
GAAACACACACAGATACAAAGTAAACAGACAGACATGCAAATTCATTGTGGTTAAAATTTCTCTCATATATAGCTCACATCTCGTTTTGTGAACTAATTCCAACCAACATGAACTGAGCTAAATTTGTTCTAAACAAGAAGTGTTCGCAGGACCAAAGACCTATTGACGCCAAATCTAATGAGATTAAATTAAACCCAAGTACATTTGCAGTTTTTGCACACACACACAAAAAAACTCATACTGCAGTTTGATGTCAAAATGACAACTCTGTAATTAAAAAAGAAAAATGGAGAAAATATTTGAAGGAATTGTTTGCCATGAAAAGCAAACTGAATATGTCACAAAATGGACAATATTTGGCACTTATGTGTCAAAACTTGTCTGCGGATGTGTGTGCGTGAATTTGTTCAGCTGCATGGTAATATAGCTGCATATCTTTAGTGCTTAACATGGTAATGATATACTTAAAAGTTAGTTTAAATTTACATTAAATGCAATTAGCTAAAGAGTGATTTGTGACCCACTTAAGTAGGACTTAAGTACACCTTTATATGTCATTTATACAATTACTGCTGGTGTATTTGGAGTATGGTTAAAGTGTATTGCTGAATGAATGTACTAACAAGCATTATGATAAACTCAAATTTAAGGTAAATTCTATTGAAATGTGTATGTCATGTATTTAAATAAACTTTTATTTGTAATTTTTTACTTGTAATGATGAAGTTGCAGTTTAGTACACCTAAAATATCGGTTATTTATTTTAAATGTAATATTGAAAAACACACTACAGTTAAAATTATAATCAAATACTTTCAATGTATACATGAAATGTGCTTCAGGATATAGTCAACACAAAGTGTACTCTGGTAATGCTGCCCTCTCAATCATTGATCTGCTAACCGTTATGCTCACGTGTCCTCTGATAAAAATAGCTTTCTAGGACTAAACATTATTGGGATAATTGGTAAAAAAAAAAAAAAAAGAAAATCTCTTAATAGCCCTACTGTGTTAGACCTACACTCTTAAAAAATAAAAAGGACTATTCATTGTAGGCCTATAGTGATTTTTTTATTGGTGCATCATTAGTAATTTCTTTATTTGTTCTTTTATTATTAACCGCTTAATCTCCTTGTCATTTTTTATTCAATTCAAAGTTTTAAATCAAGTTATCTCGTGCTACTGCAACAAAATTACTCAACTGTAAAATACACTGAGTGAGCAAAACTTTTTTTAATTACCATTATAACTAGCTATCGCACAATGTTTACATATGAATAAAAACCTACATTAAAATCTGTCATATAAATTGGTCTCTTTAATAGAAATTAGCCAACTGATTGCCACCATTGATAGACACAATTTTTTAAATAATATTAATAATATCTGTATGACATTATATTCTGCATTTCTTCCCTGTTGTACCGAATATCTATACTTTTCAAATTATCACATCAAAGTTAGAATTTCAAATATTGTTACAAAAGTAATTTTGTAGGGTGCCACAAATTTGTAAAAATTTCCAAAAGGGTGCCGCGACTAAAGAAAGGTGGGAAAAACACATTTTTGAAGACGAAAACCAAACAAAGTTAAGACTGACACAGAGAAAGGGACCGATGGCCCTGGTTTCGTCTATACTACTAGGTACTTAAAACCTGTATTGACTGGGTTAAATAGAATTACATTTCTAAAAAGAGACTAAAATACAATTTTCATTGACTAAAACTAAACTAAATGTCATGAGTTTTCATTGACTAAAATTAGACTAAATGTCATCAGTTTTCGTCGTCTAAAACTAGACTAAAATAGTCATGGGTAATTCTGACTAAAATAAGACTAAAAATGCTCAGACTTTTAGTTGACTAAAACTTGACAAGACTAAAAAGATTATGAACGTGACTAAAACTAATAAAAACTAAAATGACAGCTTCACACAAAGACTAGACTAAAACTAAAAGTTAAAAAACCGGCGCCCCCCCCCCCCCCCCCCCCAAAAAACAACACTAGTTCCAAGACATTTTGTGAAACTTGATTCTGTGAGTTAGTGACAGTGTTAGATGTGGCCAGAATGACACTGTCTGGACCCTTCCCTCCTTGTTGTGGGTAAAAATATGATTGTTTGAAGAAGGCAGCAGCGCAGTGGGTCGTGGCAGGCCACTTGGGCAGATCCAGGAGGCTTAAATGTGCAGACGCAGATCAAGAGTGGCTGGAGTGGCACAAAAGACACTGGGAGATGCAGAGAAATGTGATGATGTAAGCGGAATAATCTAGCACTAACTGGGCCACTGCAGATAGAAGCATGGTGGGGTGGGGGAGTCCTCACATTGGGGAAGGATAAGATGCTGTCACAATAGCTAGAAGGAAAAGAGTGGGGGAAAAGAAGGGAAAATGAGAAAGGGACGAGGAGGAGGAGAGGATGCTCGGCTCCACATGTGTTGAAAAGCTACGAACATGTAGTTCTTTATTGCATTCAAACCAGATGGACCCTGACTGGTGTTTTATTCCTTATATTTTGTTCCCTCTGCAGGGTGAGATGTGAAGTGCTAAAATGCCATCAGACAGTTCTGTGGATTTAGGAGGCAGCAAAGCTCAGACATTATGAGCAGGCTGATCTCTCTCTGGAAGATTCAGGTCGTCACTTACCTAGAAACTTTGGTTTGATTGGGTCTCCCTTTTTGGAGTGTTTTAAATAACGTTTATTTTAAACATTGTATTGGAGTTTTATCAAATACAACCAATTCCATGAACGGTATATACTGTAAACCAGTTTCTCAAATTTAAAAAAATATATACTGTAAACTGAAGTTTAGAAGTCCGGTAACGTGTCTGTACTGTATTCAAAATTGCCGGGGTCAGCTTTTTTTTTTAAATTTTTGTTTTTTTTAAGAAATTAATATGATAGTTCATCTAAAAATTAAAGAATGTTGGTAACCAAACTGTTGCTGGTAGCCATTGACTTCCATAGTATGGAAAAAAAATACTATGGGAGTCAAATGCTACGTGTTTTATTACCAACATTCTTTAAAATATCATATTTTGTGTTCAGCAGAAAAAAAATCATACATGTTTGAAACAACTTGAGGATGAGTAAATTATGACAAAATTTTCATTTTTGGGTGATCTATCCCTTTAAAACTTGTATTTATCTAAGACACATCAGTGTGACAAAGACCTTTATAATGTTACAAAAGATTTATATTTCAAATAAATGCTGTTCTTTAACTTTCTATTTAGCAAAGAATCCTGAAACATGCAGAAATTATGGTTTCAACAAAAATATGAAGCAGTACAATTGTTTTCAACATTGATAATAAGAAGAAATGTTTCTTGAGACAAAATCAGAGAATATTAAAATTCTATACTATTTTGTATAAATAAATGGAAAAACAAAACAATAAAAACGTCATTTAAAATTGGCTAATTGTGTTGTTATTGCCCTGTTTTTTGGTTAGATTGATCCAAGCACGCATGTCATATTCCTGCACCTATTATTCATAATCTGGGTCACATTGGGATTAAATACAGTCTATTCTGGGGTCATGTCTCCCAAGGAGCTTGAAACAATCATTTGCAATTAATCACTGGAGATTTTTTTTTTACTAATCTCTCTCTCAGAACCGCACAAGGCAGAACCCATCGCATTTTAATAATGATCAACTTTAAATCTCAAAGTATAATTCTAGCTTTTCATTGAACAAGTATACTTATTAATTGTCCTTGTAATACTGATAGACACATTTTGACTGATTTGTTTTCCTCTGTGAGGCATATGCTAGCATTTAGATGTGGACCCCATGCAAGCATGTAAGGGTTTCAGCAGAAGTCACATGACTGTGCACTATGCAGTGGAATATCAAAGGCTGGATGACATTTGTGGGCTGTGAGCTGAAAGGTCAGACTGAATGCAACTCTTTCCCCCAGTGCTGTGAATTAGTGTGCTTGGAGAGCGACTGAGTGGATTGGGCCCTGGTGGCCAAATACTTTTTTGTTTTCTCTCTTTGTTGGACATTTTTTGTCATTAGGTATGTTTACATGCACTAATTTTCACCACTCTAATTGAATCTAATTTGTACGAAAATGTACAAATATTTGGTCAATTGTCTCCTCCACCAAACAGTTCATAAGAAGTAAAACACATGTAAACAAAGATCTTAGTATAAAAGGGCTCTGGTAAACATTTTTCATATTTTTCAAAATGATCAATAGTTAGGATTTAAAATTTAAGTGTATTGTTTTAGTGTTGAGCACATCTCATTGAAGCTTTGACCAAGTCAAAGCAAAGTCTGAATTGACACATTTTTTTTTTTTTTTAGAAAGCCTTTGCACAGCCAGCCTTGTAGGCTACTCTCCTAGGTTCACAAAACTGTCGTCCATAAAATGCGTTCGAACATCTAGGTTGTGCTGGTATGTTGTAAATAAATCTTAACCAATGATTCCTCATTGCATCTACTTTCGGAAGGCCAAATAAAGTGCTTTTGCTTTCACACAGAAACACACACTCATTGAAGCTTTGACCGTGTGATCAGGCCGCAGTAATACAGGTGCATCTCAATAAATTAGAATGTCGTGGTGAAAAGTTCATTTATTTCAGTAATTCAACTCAAATTGTGAAACTCGTGTATTAAATAAATTCAATGCACACAGACTGAAGTAGTTTAAGTCTTTGGTTATTTTAATTGTGATGATTTTGGCTCACATTTAACAAAAACCCACCAATTCACTATCTCAACTAATTATAATATGGGACATGCCAATCAGCTAATCAACTCAAAACACATGCAAAGGTTTCCTGAGCATTCAAAATGGTCTCTCAGTTTTGTTCACTAGGCTACACAATCATGGGGAAGACTGCTGATCTGACAGTTGTCCAGAAGACAATCATTGAAACCCTTCACAAGGAGGGTAAGCCACAAACATTCATTGCCAAAGAAGCTGGCTGTTCACAGAGTGCTGTATCCAAGCATGTTAACAGAAAGTTGAGTGGAAGGAAAAAGTGTGGAAGAAAAAGATGCACAACCAAACCGAGAGAACCGCAGCCTTATGAGGATTGTCAAGCAAAATCGATTCAAGAATTTGCGTGAACTTCACAAGGAATAGACTGAGACTGGGGTCAAGGCATCAAGAACCACCACACACAAACGTGTCAAGGAATTTGTCTACAGTTGCCATATTCCTCTTGTTAAGCCAATCCTGAACAACAGACAACGTCAGAGGCGTCTTAACCTGGGCTAAGGAGGAAGAAGAACTGGACTGTTGCCCAGTGGTCTAAAGTCCTCTTTTCAGATAAAAGTAATTTTTGCATTTCATTTGGAAATCAAGGTCCTGGAGTCTGGAGGAAGAGTGGAGAAGCTCATAGCCCATTTTGCTTGAAGTCCAGTGTTAAGTTTCACAGTCTGTGATGATTTTGGGTGCAATATGGTGTTGGTCCATTGTGTTTTTTGAAAAAAAATGTCACTGCACCCGTTTACCAAGAAATTTGGAGCACTTCATGCTTCCTTCCGCAGACCAGCTTTTTGAAGATGCTGATTTAAATTTTCCAGCAGGATTTGGCACATGCCAACACTGCCAAAAGCACTAAAAGTTGGTTAAACGACCATGGTGTTGGTGTGCTTGACTGCCAGCAAACTCACCAGACCTGAACCACATAGAGAACCTATGGGGTATTGTCAAGAGGAAAATGAGAAACAAGAGACCAAATGCAGATGAGCTGAAGGCCACTGTCAAAAAAACCTGGGCTTCCATACCACCTCAGCAGTGCCACAAACTGATCACCTACATGCCACGCCGAATTGAGGCAGTAATTAAAGCAAAAGGAGCCCCTACCAAGTATTGAGTACATGTACAGTAAATGAACATACTTTCCAGAAGGCCAACAATTCACTAAAAATGTTTTTTGGTCTTATGAAGTATTCTATGGTGAGATAGTGAATTGGTAGGGTTTTGTTAAATGTGAGCCAAATCATCACAATTAAAAGAACCAAAAAAACTACTTCAGTCTGTGTGCATTGAAATAATTTAATACACGAGATTCAGAATTTGAGTTGAATTACTGAAATAAATGAACTTTTCCACGACATTCTAATGTATTGAGATGCACCTGTAGATGATGCTCTTTCAAACTGTAGCCCAAAGGACTTTGTCTCAGATGTTTCTAGCTGATATACATTAAGAGTTTAGAGCTGAGATGTGAGAACAGGTCAGTTGCTCACGAGAACAGTCTTAAGCAAAAAAATCTCCATTTGTTTTTCAGTTAATCATATCCCTCTCTATGAAAAACAATTAAGATACAATAGCTCTCAGGTTTTCTTCTTCTTTCTAATGAGTTTATGTATAAGGGGCCATGATGGTCAACTAACCAACTAGTCATGTTTGAAAAATTGCCTGGCCAATTTTTTGTTTTTCCACTCCTTTAAATAAATTGGATAAGTATATCATTTAAAAAAGATACACTACCATTCAAAAGTTTGGGGTCAGTAAAATATGTATGTTTTGAATGAAGCCTCTTTTGCTCATGAAACAATATAGTTAAAAAGTAATATTGAGAAATATTATTGCAGTTTAAAATAAGTAATAATAAATGATTGGAGTAATGGATGCTGAAATTCCAGGTCACATGATCCTTCAGAATAATTCCAATAGCTGATTTGGTGCTCAGGACAATTTATTAAGATTATATTATTATTTATGATTATATTATCAAGTTGAAAACAGCTGTGTTGCTTAATATTTTTGTAGGAACTGATATACTTATTGGTTCAGAGTTCTTGGGTGAAGAACAGCATTTATTTGAAATATAAATCTTTTGTAAAAGGCATTACAGTCAGTTTTTTTTTTTTTTGCATTTCAACCATCATAACAGAACAAAATAGGCTAACATAAACACAACTGTAAGTCCTCACAGACTGAGACATTCATATTAATCATACTATAACAGAGAAATAAACCATCATACAAGACATTAATCCAAATAAAATAAAATGTATTCATGCAACCAAAAACAATGTAGGGGATTAAACAAAATCACACTTATTAAACAAATCAAATAATTTCTTGGCTTTATCACTTCTCATAATTTTCAGGACCTCTGTATACATGGCAAGCTCCTTTTTAAAGACATTAAACCGGGGTGCTGTTTTCAGAACTTTACATTTGTGAATAAAGTATGTTAATATGAGGAGTAAACAATTTACAACAAAGTCTACACTTTTGTCCTCCAAAAGAACTCCAAATTTCAACATGTCCCAAGTAATAGATGGAAAAATAGATATTCTTTGTTTAATCCAATTACATACTTCAGTCCAAAACGAATTAACCAGATAACAATGGAAAAATAAGTGTTCAACTGTTTCTACATCATTATTACAGAATTGACAAATATTACAATCCACATTAAATCTTAATCTCAGAAATTCCTTAGCAGGATAAATATCGTACACAATTTTAAAGTGCACTTAGTGGAAGAGCAAATAACAAATAATTGTATCTAAATTCATTAACTGATTTCCTATTTAGATGTTGAAAAATATAGTTCCTTCTTATTGGACCAGGATAGCTTTCCTGCACAAGACAATTTCTTATAAACGTATTAGTACACTTCTTATCTACAAAATTAATTTTGCCTAATTTAAGATCCAAAATCTTGGGAATGATAGTGAAGTATGTTAAAATCCCCTTTAACATATTAAGGAATGGTAAAGGAATACTTTTAGTAACTTTCAAATAAACTTTTTCCTCACACTTAAAATTAAATTTAGTGCAGAAATCATTATAATTAAAAAAACAGCCATTCTTATCCATAATGTGCAGCACTGACCAAATACCTCTTTGCCACCAGTCCTCCAAAAATAAAGATTTTCTTTGAAATAAAATACAACGATTATTCCATAAGGAAACATTATGAGGACTGAAGTTATGTTTAAACAGCATTTTCCAATACAAGAGGACTTGTTTATGAAAATCCGATAGTTTCAGTGGAATTTTAGATAATTCAAAGTCGCATTGTAAAAAAAACTTTATACCTCCAAATGTTTTAAACAAACTGGATGGAACTGCAAACCAGTATGAATGCTCATTTCTAATAAAAGACTGAAGCCATTTAAGTTTAAGTACTCCATTCATAATATCAAAATCTAGCCTTTAACCCACCATCCTCATATTCTCTTATTATATAATTTTTCCTTATATAGTGATACTTTTTCCTCCAAATGAAATCAAAATTAAGTTTATTAATTGCCTTTATCTTTCTGGAAGAAATTGCCAATGAAAACCTGGGTAAATTAATCTAGAAAGACTTTAAATTTTTGATAGCAATATTCTCCCGAAAATTGTTACAGTATATCTCTCTGTAACCAAGAGTTCATAATTGATCTACATTTTTCAATTTTTTTTGTCAGTATTTAACATTTTAGTTCTCTCTACATCTTTTGAAATTGTGATACCTAAATATTTCACCTCCTTCTTAATTGAAACATTATATAATGAGGTTAATGGGAGCTCGTGAATAGCCATCAATTCACATTTCGAAGTATTTAGCTGTAATCCTGATGCTTTGGCAAAACACTCTACAGAATGAAGTGCTAATGGGATTTGCATATGATCTTTTAAAAAAAGGGTTGTATCGTCAGCAAGCTGACTTGTAATAAAATGGTGTTCCGTAAAATTAATACCAGCGATATTCTCATTTTTAACTAGAATGGCTAGCAGTTCCGCAACCATAATAAATAACAGAGGTGAACTCCCACAGCCTTGTCTTATGCCCCCGTTCACCTGAAATCTTGGACAAGTTCCCTTGGGAAGAGCCACTGAACTATTAATGTCATTGTAAAGCATTTTGATGATATTTATAAATTTTGGCCCAAAACCAAAATGACTGAGTGTCTGAAAAAGAAACGGATGTTCTACCATATCAAACGCTTTAAAGAAAAAAAACAACAAAAAAAAAAACATTGTTTTCTATTAAATTACTATATTCTAGGATATCAAGCACCACATGCATATTGTTATGAATTGATCTACCCTTAAGGAACCCAGATTGAGTCTCACTAATTATTTGAGGAAGTCCCACCCTTAACCTGGCCGCAATCACTCCGGAAAATATTTTGTAATCAGTGTTGAGGAGCATAATAGGCCATAGATTATCTAAAATCCTTTTGTCTTTTCCAGGTTTTGGAATCAGAGTAATAAGACCCTGCTTCATTGTAGGCAATAGGTTATTATATATAATACAATCTTGTAGTGCTTCAAACAATAACATTTTTAAATCTTCCCAAAATAACTTGTAAAATTCTGAGGTTAGGCCATCTGGCCCAGGAGATTTGCCAGTTTTCATTTTTTTAAGGCTAAATCTAATTCTTGAATAATCAAATCAGATTCACAAAGTTCTTTAAATGAATTGTCAACTGTAGGGATATAATTTTTTACTTTCTTAAAGAAATGTTCAGAATCATCACTGGAGTAAGCAGAAGTATATACTGTAAATTTGAGTAGAACTGAAACACCTCTCTTGCAATAATATTGCTATCAGAACATTCATTCTGATTTATCAATAAACTATCTACAGCATTTTTTTACTTGACGTCTTTTTTCAAGATTACTAAAGTATGAGCTATTTTTCTCCCCCTCCTCCATCCATTTTGCTCTTGACCTCACGTATGCACCCTTTGCCCTCCTTACATAAAGTTCATCCAATATAGAATGTAAATTAATCGTTTTTTTCTTATCTTCAGCTGATAGAATAGATTTGCAAAAGCACAAATTAATCTTATTTATTAAAATAATTTATTTTGATTTTTTTCCCATAAGTTATTGAAAATTCTCTAAGTTTATATTTTAAAAACTCCCATTTACTACCACTTGGCATACATTTCCTACCAATATCAGTTATAATCTTCTTTATATAAATGCAGTAGTCATCCTGAGTTAATAGGTCAGCATTACATTTCCAGCACCCTTTGGAATTACTAGATTCACCCTTGTTTTAAGTTTAACTCAATTACACAATGATCACTTAAGGGAGCACTAGAGATAGAGCAATTATATACATGCTTATAGACAGCCTCAGTGCCAAGCCAATAATCAATTCTTGATCTCACATTTGCATTGGGTTTAAACCAAGTAAATCATCTAATGCCTGGACTATGAGTTCTCCAGATATCAATCAGAAAATTTGAAGAGCAAAAATGTTGAAAAATGTTATTGACTTGGGAAAATTTTAATTTATAAGGATCTCTATCTAGCCACTCATCTGGAGTTAAATTGAAATCCCCTCCAATTAGAATAAACTCTGAGGGGGTAAATAATCTTCAACTCATTTATAATGTCAGTAATTGAAAAAAGAAACAAATCACTATTCTGATTACGATTATTATATCCGTACACATTTATCAAAATAAAGAAAAACTTGTCTAAACTGAGAACGATTGCTAGCCAATGACCCTCATCATCAGATTTGTGATAAATGATCTTACCAGGACAATTGTGCAAACAAATAGCAACTCCCGCAGATCGATTTGTGCCGTGACTAAAAAATATGTCATCACCCCATTGATTACGCCAGAAAGCAGCTTCCGAGTGAGTTTCTTGAAGAAAAATTATGTTTGATTTTTGGCTTTTGCAAAACAGAAAAATACCTTTCCTTTTAACTGAATCTTTCAGACCCCTACAGTTTAAAGACGAAAATGAAACATTAGATAATAACGAGAGAACCGGTCGTTAACTCTGGTCTTTAACTACTAAATATAATAAACTCTGTAAACGCTAGAAGAAAGTTTCAACGAAATAACACAGAGAGTCCCTCATCTCTTATCGTCCATCTCACTTATCAAGTGAAAATCACTGTCCACATACCCATTAATTTTCTGAAATACGTTTTCCATTTATGAAACCGAAAGGTCCACGAAATCCAGCTGTCTTTCCTTCTTTCCTTCTTCCTGGCTTGCTCAATCTTCGGCCACAACGCACGTCTTGCTAGTCTATCTTCTCTTGTCAGGTCCTCCGCGAATCTGATTCCAGCATCCCTGCACACCGCCGAATCTTTCGTTCTTTTCCAGATCTCATCTCTGATTCCTCTACGCGCAAAGAGAACGATCACCTCCCTGGGTCTGGTGGCCTCTTTTTTTCCCACCCGATGCACAACATCCACAGCATCATGCTTGTTGGAGGAGAATCCAGGGGTAATTTTAACAAGAAGTTGGATCACGTCTTCCCGAATGTTCTCGTTGGGGATTTATTTCATTCCTCTAATGCGAAGGCACCATCTCCTCTTGTATCTTTCCTGGTCTGGAACTCGATTTCTCAGATTGTCGTTTTCTTTTGTGAGCGTCTCCACTTGCTTTTCCAACATGCTCTCTTTACATTCTTTAACCTCTTCCGCATTAATTTGTACCGCTTTTGCCACACTTGCAATCATAGCGCTGTTTCAGCTGCATGCTAATATCTTCGTGCTGCTCATCCACTTTGACTCAGAGTGCTTTAATTGCGTCAAGGATAGCGACGTTAGACACATCACCAGTCAGATAATTTCCAATCGATTTTTTAGCTTTTTTTCCACTTTGAGATTTAAACGGAGTGGATGGGTTGGAATCAGTTCCCCGTTCTCTTTTACCTGAAACTTCATCAGTGTCCATTGAGTAGGAGTGTTCCTCCGTCTTCAAATTAGAAGCGATTACAAACGGAAAATGTATAGCAACTTGAAAATGGGAATGTCAGGTATAATGGACTAACACTTGAAGTTAATAAGTGGAGTATAAACTCATCACTTTTAAGTAAACACGGGACTCATTTATGGCGCAGATAAAATGTCGACTACTCAGTCCGCCATCTTGCCTCCTCCTCGTTCAGTTTGTTTTTACATATGGTGCATTCAAGTCATGTCGGATAGATCGTATTTACGAGTTGAACGCACATGAACGGCACCACAAAGTCGTTATTACGAGTGGGAAACTCTAAATTTTCTTTAAGCCCTGAGTTTCCGAGTTGGGGGCGTGTCAATGAGAAACATGGCGGAATCGATGGATGCAACGTCTGTAGTTGACGGTAAATTTTTGTTTAAATTGATAGTTTAGTTGTCTTATAAACTTAAATTGGTCATGTTCTTGTTACACAGCTAGTTAATGAAATCCAAGTAAAAAAAAATGCTATAATTTTTGCACCTATAGGTGAAAAATCTTTTGATTTGCCATGTTGCATGTTGCATTTAGCTAACAGCTTTTTTAATCTCTGTATTTTAGCATTTGTTGATGCTGAAAATCAGTTATACTGGGATCCTGGTCTAAAAAAAAAATATTAAAAACGCAAAACACACCTGATGCGAATTCTTTGCTCTTCATTTTTTATAAGCAGAGTTAAAAGACCCTGTATTTTCTTGTAATTTATAAAAAGAAGGTACAACACAATCTTGTGCCGACTAAACTGACTTGAACGCACCTGACGTCGTAATTACGACTTGTCAACTCGTAAGTACGAACGTCCCAGGAGGACTTGAACGCAGCATTAGTTTTCTTTGTGTTTCCTGTTTGGTTCCTGTTTTTTCTTATTTGGTCATGTTCCTGTGTTCATTAGTTCCTTTGCTCATTGTTTAATTATTAGTTTACCTGTATCACCTGTGTCTAGTTAATTACCCTCGTTTGTCTTGTATTTAAGCCCCAGTCTGTTCAGTCTTTGTCCGGTCACAGTTATAGTTGTGTTTCCCATTGTCCTTCTGCCTTTTTTTTCGTTATTAAACTGAGAGGTAAGTTTGCACCAGCTGTCTCCTTCTCCTTCCTCCTCCTGACACAACAGTGACAGTAAGAGCCTTGACACTTATGATGGCTGAATTAGACTTTATATGGAGGACATTGTGGAAGTGAATACGTTTTACTCGCGTCCTCACAGATTTGTCAAGGATAGACCTTTTTTTCCCCCACACCAGGGCTCCAGACTGTGATTAAAACGGTCTTAAAAATATTAATTTGCGAGTGAAGTCTTTGCTGAGGTCGCCACTGGCGACTATAAAATTTACATGTTATGACTTAAAAATTTGCATGTAATGCCTTTTTTCCTGATTGTTTTGCGATCACATCTTTTGGTATGTTCACGTATTAAACTGAGACGACGAGTATCAAAGTTTTAGTGGAAAAAAGAGTTTCAAACAGTCCTCATCTCTGCTGCACAGCAAAGGTTCTTCACAGAACCATTTTTGGTTCCACAAAGAACCATTCAGTCAAAGGTTCTTTAAAGAACCATCTCTTTCTCAACTTTTTATAATCTGAAGAACCTTCTGTCACCACAGATAACTTTTTGTGAAACATAAAGGTTAAATGTTAAAGGTTCTTTATGAAACCATTTAGACAAAATTTAAATTAATTAAATTGGATTAAATTGCTGATAAAGTCAAGAAAAGATGAGACAAACACATGACAGTATGATTGAAATGTTAAAATGTAAAAAAAAAAATCATAATAAAATAAAACATGTTTTATATGAAATATGAAAAATATATTTTTTTAGTTAAGTAAAAATAGTTTTTTTACTTATAGGAGCCAATGACTCCTTACTCTGTTTTTTTTTTGGTCTGGAGCCCTGCACACAAATAACAGGAAGCAATCTTACAACTGCATCCACACGCAGCTTTAAATGTTGGATATTTAGTAATCGTTTACTGTTGGTTCATGACATTCTTAAACACAAATATTGAGACTTTTTTAAGTGTGAATGAAGAGTCTGCATCCTAGGAGTAATTTGGGGAATTGCTGAAGGCTTACTTAAGAGGCCTAATTATTACCTGCTCCTCTGGCAAAAAAAAAAATCTGAGTCTACTATATCCTCTAAGGTGTAGGAATAGTCCTTATCTAAAAATGATTCTGTGTTTGCACGTTGAAACCGTGAAAGAGTATGACATTCTTACTAGCAGAGAGCTAAAAGAATCAAACAATACTTGTATGAGAATGAGGATAAAATAGGAAAACTGCTTGCAAATGCGCAAAGAAAATTCTGTAACACTTTACATTAAGGTTTCATTAGTTAATGTAATAACTAACATGAACAAACAATGAACAATGCATTTATTACAGTATTTATTAATCTTTGTTAATGTTAATTAATTAAAAATGCAGTTGTTCACTGTTAGTTCATGTTCACATTGCATAAACTAAAGTTAACAAGCATAACTTTTGATTTTAATGCATTAGTAAATGTTGGAATTAACATGAACTAAGATTAATAAATGGTGTAGTATTGTTTATTCTTAGTTCATCTTAACTAAACTTGTTAATTAATGTTAACCAATTAACCTTATTGTAAAGTGTTACCGAAAATCCTGTTCTCAATTCTATTTTTTCTTTCTTTCTTTTTTCATATCTCTAACATATAATTGTTAGTTTATACATTACAAAGACTATAGCAGAATCTACATGACAGAAATACACTTGAACACTTTCCATTTTTGAATTAATTATGAAAAATTTGGAAAGATGGGATTCTCTTTCCATATTATTATTTGGCCTATGTACATGTGAACTGTATTAATATTTTTATATTAGTTTCAGGCTCTCTGAACAAGGTCATTCTTGGCTTAGAGGCGTATATGTGTACTGTGTAGATGTGTAGACTCATCTGCAGGTTTGTTTGGAAAGGGAACGTACCACAGGTTAAGCTGAAATCTCAAACAGGCCATTCTGTAAAGGAGGGCTGCAGTTCCCCAATTTCTGATTATTTTACTCTGCAGTCCAGAAAAGAGTTGGATGGATTTGGCAAGCAGAATATGCTGACTCTCCTGTATGGCAACACTTAGAAGAATGGAAACACTTAGAGTTACTGAGTAGAAAACAACTGCCAATTCATTATTATTACTTGTTCGGTTTGGACAGATATCAAGAAAAAGTTCAATTGTAAGTAGGGTTGTGTACCAAAACCCGTTACCAGTATGGCACCGGTACCTATGTAAACGGATTTCAGTGCCTCATTTCGGTGCCATGCCTGAGCGATTGATTGAAATATTTGTCCTCTGGTTCTCCGAAACAGACGGAAGAAGCATCATCACCGGCACCGCATGTGAAAAATAATTTCCCAATTGAGAAAATGCATGTGAACCCAAGTCGGAAAGCTCTAATAATACAAAGCCAACAAATCTTTGTAGTAAAGAGAGTGTTGTGTTGTTTTCACATTCCGACTTAAAGGGATACTCCACCCCAAAATGAAAATTTTGTCATAAATCACTTACTCCCATGCCGTTCCAAACCCGTAAAAGCTTCATTCTTCTTCAGAACACAATTTAAGATATTCTGGATGAAAACCGGGAGGCTTGTGACTTGGGGATTGTCTACCAAAAAAAAAATAAAGTTAAAAACACTGTCAAGGTCCAGAAAAGTATGAATGAAATCGTCAGAATAGTCCTTCTGCCATCAGTGGTTCAACCGTAACGTTATTAAGCGATGAGAATACTTTTTGTACGTGAAGAAAACAAAAATTACGACTTTATTCAACAATTGTCTCCTCTGTGTTTCTCCGCTTCACCGTAGCGCCATTTTGGAGAACATCCACAAGAACGCAAGCAGCGTACGCTCTTCTGTGTCAGCAGCGTGAGTAATGCCAAATTTCATTTGGTGTGGAGTATCCCTCAAAAGCACCACTCTGGAAATGAGAGCATCCGAGGAGCGCGTGAATGCAGTAGTTACACTTGCTCTGATGGCAGCAGGTAGCCTTCCGTTAACTAAGCTAAACATGCTTAAATTAAAATGCCTAAAGCTAAACCTCGCTTCACATTTATAAGCCTGTTGTCCAACAAAATAGAACATTATAACCTTTTTACTCCCACAACACCAGTCAAATGCTTCCTTATGTGATCTGATGTGGCTTCTTGTCACAAAATGAGGCACAAAACATGTTCCATAGGCTACTTTAAAAATAATACATAGATTAGCAATGGATTATATATATACTTATTTATGAAAATACCAGAGATGGCTTGAATAACAGAGATAAACTATAGTGTCACAGTCGAGTGTTTATTGTCTTTGTTTTATCATTCAAAACGTTCATATGTTCAGTTTACTCAGTTACAGATATAATAGCAATGTCTTTGTCCATATAAGGGATTTCCAGGAGGGTCATGAGTTCCTACTTCTGTGACTGGATCATGTGTTTATAGTGCTAATGGCCAGTCTATCATTTTTGGGAATGTTATTTATTATGTTAGTAATTAATAAGTACCGTTTAGGCACCGGTACTGTTTTAAAAGTATCGATGTGGCACCGGTATCGAAAAAAAAAACGATACCCAACCCTAATTGTAAGCAAATTCTGTTTACACCCATTTGATTCTCACCGTACTCTATACCACCTGTTCTTACTGATGGAATAGAACTTTAAATTTTAACAACAAAATGTAAGTAAATAAAATGAAAGAGAATAAAAACTTAAACTAAATAAAGAAAAAATAAGTTTAACTAACTAAAGAAAATAAAAAATGTTGACTGAATAAAATTAAAAATAATAAAAACTTTAAATAAATGTAAATAACTAACTAAATAATTAAAATGAAGGACAATAACAACTTTAAGTAACTGATTAAATAAATAAAAAAAAACTTCAAACAACTGGCTAAAATAACCAAAATTAATAAGAGTAAAAACTTTAAACAACTAAAACAAAACAATAAAAGCCGGTGTTCAGTTTTTCTACGTAGGTAAGAGATCAAAGCACTTGTTTTTATTCTCTTCTATTTTTTATTTAGTTAGTTGGGGGTAGATTGCTCCTGTGTACTGTATGGGTGAGATGGCTCTTTAATGCCTCTATATTTTGTAGATATGTTTTTCCATATTTGTGTAATCTTAATAATTATAATGCTCCAAAAATAACAGCAATAACATCTGAATGTGGATTTGCTGCCTTTTGTTACAACACAGAGATTACAACTCTGGCATCAAATTGCTTTGCGATAGCGGGAATCCATCAACAGGGCAACAAAACAACCCCGACAGCCCATCTCAAACTGAAAACCTCTGTAGCATTTTCAGTGAAATACTTGAACAACCAGCTTTCAATGATTCCATTAGCGCCGGCTCTAGAGTGGAAGTGCAGTGAATGTGGTCTGGGACGGTTGCATCGGTGTTGTTGTCTTAAGAGTAGTTACATCACTGTGAGGCTATGGGGTACGTGAATCATTAAACAGAAGTTAGCATGTCTTGTGTGTGTCTAAAGAAAACTCTACAGCTTCCTGCTGTTTTCATATTCATCGTTGTCATTATGACGGAGTGTAATTGCTTGAGATAAAACAGGAGATTTGCTTTGCTTCCAGGCCACACACTTGCACACTGGATTTGTGTGACTCACTCATGTGTCCTGAGGTGAGGAGAAGGTCTTGTGGGGTCAGAGGAAAAGCTCGGCAGGGTTTCCGCTCAGGGATTTAAGTGTGACCCTGGGTTTGGGTCGTTGGTGCTCTAAATGAACGACTTATGTGTGTTTATTTATTGGTTTATTTAATAGGGACCATGCATATTCATGAACATTGTTGTATAAATATACACCATGTAAATATGCCAGAGTTAGTAACAATAACTACTTCTCATCTGCAGTCCCTAGTAGTGCGGGGCGGTATGACCAAAAATTTATATCACGGTATTTTTCAAAATTATACCGTTTTCACGGTACATGACGGTATTTTTTTTTTCATGCATGACCGGGTATTAACCATATTTTCTGATTGAGAGAGGAAATACCGCAGTATATTGACTTAGAATGCCCTATTTTACTGTCATGATGAGTGAATATTGTCAAAAAATACCACACTAAATAGTGACTAAACACGACCCCTTTTAATACATGTTAACCAGGAGTCACTCATTTATAATCGCGGCATCATCTGATAAAATCAACATGCATCTACACTAAAGAGCGGCTATGTGCTTGTTTTGGCTATATTACTTTTTTGTATCATGCAGCGCACTGCCTGCGTCTGAGTAACAAAAAGTGCACTGTGAGATTTAACAGACGAACTAATCCACTTTGAAATGTTACAAACAATCAGTAAGCGACAGGTGCTAGGAAATGCTGTTTTGTACTCATTTATTGACGAGTCGGCTGCGGTGCTTCTCTGCCGCTCACTGCACAGAACAGACGCCGAGAGAGGTGACACTTCTCCGGGAAAGTCAGACCTCGCGTTCGTGGGACAGCACTGGCGAAATCTTCCAACTGAACCATAGCTAAGGTTTATCCAAAAAAGTCACTAGGTTTGTCAGTATGAATATTCTATGGAAAAAAGCCGCTAAAAGGGTCTGAATGTTGCTAAATCTAGTGCTTAAGTCGCACTTGTATGTGAGTGTGAGACGCAGGGGGTGGTGGATATTTGTGGAGGTCAATGTGGATGAGTTCTTCTGTGTCATCACGTTCTATTAGTTCTACAGCTTCAGTTTCGTAACTTTCACGCTTAGTAACACATACAGCTGTTCCCTCACCACAGTGCAACAGTGAAAAGGGACTTCTTTCAAACAGTGTCGCGTTCCGAACGTTGTTTAAGCGACATATTGCGGTATTTTAAAAATTCATATCATAACAAAAATAAACACCGGTATTCGGTATGAACCAGTGTACCGCCCAGCACTAGTCCCTAGAGATGTGTGTGCTTGGAGGGAGTGTTTTTTACTTAATTAAAGCAATGTTTGTGTTTGTCAGGCTTTTGGATTATTATGTGAGCTGTCCCTTAAAGCTGATGTATAGTTTACCTGGGCTTTTGAGATGAGACTAGAGGGTTGAACTAGGGTCACAGGGCTTGTGTGGTCACATGCTTCCTAATTAGAGAGAATAAAAGCCAAGCTGTGATTGGTAAGAGACTGAGACTGAAGGCAAAGTATCTGTCTGATTTGTGGATAAGGTGAGCGGGCATCATTTTATCTCAGAATTGTGGGACAAAACTGTGGGAGTGTGTGCAGTATTTCAGTAGCTGTTAGTAAAGAAACTTCAGGTCCTTCGGTTTAACAATATGACAGTTTAACTATATGTTCTGATGTCTTCAACAAAGCAACAGGCGATTCAATATGTGTCTTTGATCTATTTTATATCTTTGTTTTTGCCTAGTAAGTTCCAAGTGGGGCTGCTCCATTTCCACCAATTCATATGCGATTATTCTATCAATTCCAATTGTGATTTGTATTGTGTAAGTATTTCAAATCTCATAGTGCTACTGCATTGATAGATTTAGGTCAAAATAACAAAATGAGCTGTAATCACCCTGAAATATGATGTGCAAAATGTTGTATTAATTAAATGCCAATTTTTATAATAATAATACTATAGCACTATTATTATTATTATTAACAATCCAATATTCTCTACAATGCCATTATATACAAATGTATATATAAAATATGTTAATTTCAGATAATATATGTTTGTAAATTAGTGGTGACTGAATAGTAATTTTGCTTTGTTTTCCCTGGCCATGGCCAGATCTTAGTGAGGGCAGCATGCTGATATTAAGCCAATATTAAAGGCGGCATTATTTAAGTTAAAACTAGTAAAACCATGCATAACAATTTCTGAAGAAAATCATATTTATTGTTAGCATATTAGGTACTAAATAGAAATTATTTGTAAATGAGTTAATAATTAAAAAATATGTTAAACTTGACAAAAGATGTAAACTACAAAATTATTTATATGGCCCCTGCTTGATTATGTCTGTAATGCTCATATCTATAAGAGTAGTTTTTTTTTCAACAAAGAAATTAAAAAATATATAATTAATAAAAAGGAGTAAACACTGTACCAAAGTGCACAACATAACTAAGTCCTGTGCTCTTGGAATCTTTGTTTTTATTTTGTTATTTTATAAAAACATGCAGTACACACAGTGAATATGATATGAATATGACATGGGGTCTAACTGCAGCATAATTTGAATTCAAAGATTTAAAGTTTGAAGGAACTTTTTGATGTTGTGCATGTCCAGAGGAGAACTCGGTTTGCAGAGAAAGGGAGCTCTGTGTGCTCAGGTGCTGGCATTTTCTGCGCAGTCAAAATAAAAGTCCAATGGCATTTTAATAGCTAACCTCACCCATTGTGGCATCTCATTTGTCCAAAATCCAGTTTCACATAACTGTAATAAAAATCAAATATGTTCTGATTGGCTGTTGTTGTGCAACGTCATGCATAGACTTGTGCCGGTATTCGGTAATGCAATACATCACGGTAATGAATATGCACGAATATCGTGGGCACTTCTAAATACCGTGAATAATTATATATTACAAATTATTCTGAATTTTGAATGCATTTTAAGAATACTTTTCCCATCAACTGGTCAAAATGCACAACACCGCTGTATGCTGCGTGAAAGACGTGTGCGCACTCTGATGTAAACAAGCGCACGAGAAGCACGCTGGATGAAAGCACACTTTCACTCTCTGACAGCAGATGGCGCTAAACTGCAGAAATAATAAGAATAATTCATTATGCAGCCGTTACCCTGTAAAGCCCTGTAAACAAAGCAGCTTGGCACTACTTTCTGTTTCTTCTGAATCGTGTTTAATTATTTAAAGGCACTTTTCAGATTTGTGTATTTGATATGATGTTCATCACAGCGCCAAATAATTAAATATTTCGACTTAATAGACTATTTATTTTCAAAATTGTTTTTACATTTTAATCTGACTACAACATGCCCTAGATATTGTTTGAAAGTGTTTTGATTCTTTATTGTTCGGTCACACTTTACATTAGGGCTTCATTAGTTAACATTAGTTAACATAAACTGGCAATGAAAAATTCTTCTGAACATTCATTAATCTTAGGTATTCCAATATTTAATAACTTGTTGTTAAAATCGAAAGTTGCAACTGTGTTATTTAATGAGCTAACATGAACTAAGACTTGTATTTTTTAAAACAAAGATGAATAACTTCTGTAGCAAAAATGTAGCTATTGCTCATTGTTAATATTAATGCATTAACTAAGGTTAACTAAAGATCTTATTGTAAAGTGATACCTATTGGTCTTTAATAGTTATTTTGCACTTTAATCTGTGTAAAACTTTTAACTTTATAAATTTTTTGTATTGCTTTATTGTATTTAAATGTTCCGTTTCTTTTTGTTTTAAGAAAAAAAGTTATTAAACCTGTTATACTGTATTATGACAGCACTTTTAAAAAAAACTAAATTTCAATACCGTGATAATACCGTATACAATGATAAAAGCATTAGCAATTAATCGCAAAATGAAAATTTGATAACGCGTCATCTCCAGTCATGCAGTGTTTTTCACTTACAATGTGACACTCTCAAATCGCTTGTCACTAGAAAGGTGTTACTTTGCATCATTGGACACATGAGTATTTGTTCGAGTTGTAGTGAAGATCCCTCAGGGCTTTTCCTCCTCCTAAAGTATAAGAATTATAATGCTATGCAAGAGGCTGGTACAGGAAGTGTGTGCATCCCTTTGGTCTGTGTGCACCTCAGCAGGTGAGGAATTTTCGGGAAGGCTGGCGTCAGTGAGGTGCCAGGCCGAGCACATGCCAGGGTTGGTGCGCTCCCTTACTCTCTCAAGCTGCTGAAAACCAATCTCATTCATCCTCTACATTATTTTAGCATGTCCCACAGTCTTACTTACCAAGACCAGCATCCTGGATAGAAAAAATTGGCATTTTTCCCCCCCCTTGTGATCATGTTGATGCATAGACCATGGTAAGGTAGGAATACATATTTATATATCATATATTATTCCTTAATAGTTTTTTTGCTGGTTGTCCGGTCAAATTCACCTCTGTTGGTTAAACATAAATTAATGTATAAAGACAATTTTACTTTCCATATACTATCGATTAGGGGTGCACGATTAATCGAATGTGATTGTCATGCGCATTTTGATAGTAATGCCGGTTCTGTAATCAGCAGGAAGTCATCATCACGTGCTTTCAGATGGAGCAGAATTTACTACACATAGCCGTAGTTCACTGATAAGTTACGCAAAAAAAAATCGCAGACGATTTATTGCGCAGTTATGAAATCGAAGAAATCGTTTGCGATAATGACAGCTGTTTGCTTAGCTTCTCAGTGAACTACGGCTCTGTGATGTAATTGCTGCTCCATCTGAAAGCATGTGAAATACCACATTTAATAACATATTTTTACTCCAAACTCACTTCATAACGTCAGTCGAGTGTTTGAAATAAATCCTTCTGTGAGATGATGTGGCTTCTTACACAGAATAAGTTCACTCACTGTGAACACACACCCGGAGCAGTGGGCAGCCATATTGCTGCAGTGCCCGGGGAGCAGTTGGGGGTTCGGTGCCTTGCTTAAGGGTCTCACCTCAGTCGTGGTATTGATTGTGGAAGAGAGCACTGTACATTCACTTTCCCCACCGACAATTCCTGCCGGACCTGAAACTCGAACCCGCAACCTTCGGGTTACAAGTCCGACTCTCCACACGCAGTAGGCCACGACTGCCAAGTAATGACATTTATAATGTTACAAAAGATTTATTTTTCAAATAAATGCCTTTCTTTTTAACCTTCTTTTCATCAAAGAATTCTGAAAATGTATCACAGTTTCCACAAAAAAAATATTGTGCAGCACGACTGTTTTCAACATTGATAACAATCAGAAATGTTTCTTGAGCACCAAATCAGCATTTGACGGAATTCTTTCATGGGGGATCACGTGACAGTGAAGACTGTAGTAATTGCTGCTGTAAATTCAGCTTTTCTATCACAGGAATAAATTATATTAAAATAGAAAACAGTTTTTGTAAATTGTAATAATATTAGACAATATTACTGTTATTTGACTTTAATCAAATAAAAATCTTACATATCACAAAAATGTGATTATATTGTATGAATGTTTTACAAGTGGTGTTTTTAAATGCACTTAAAACCATTGTAGTATTTAAAAAGTGTGCTATTATCATGAAACCATAAACTGCACAGGTACACGAAGGTTGAGGATCCAGACACATTTATTAATCCACAATCAAAGTCAAAAAGCAGGCAAAGGTCATAACATGGGCTATCAGTTCAAACAATAACAGGGCCAAAACACAGGCAAATGGTAATCAAAAATAGACAAGGAAACAACTTGGCTTACTGGGCTTATTTAGGGTGAGCTAACAAGGCTAATGAGACACAGGTGCAAACAATAAGTGCTGATGAGACCGGGCAGAGGATTATGGGGAATGAAGTCCTTGACAGAGTGGCAGAAGTCTTGGATGGAGTGCCCTCTGGTGGCCATCAATGGCACTCCATCTGGTGATCGTGACAAAATCTCCACTGAGAAACTGACTTAAATACTGAAGTCTGTGTCATTGTTTTTGAGCTTGAGTATAGAGGCTATAGGTCCTTGTGTAAAGACGATTGTGAGTTTTGTCTGACAGCTGTTGTAGCCAACGCAGTGCTCTCGTGAGCAGCTCCAGTGACTGCTCTCCATGAGAGGCCTCATGCAGTTTTAGCTGAGAGGCCCATTGATCCTGAAATCACAGAGCACTTCGCTCTGGAGAGGTCGTGTGCTGTCTCTCTTTACACCTGTCATTGGCACATACAGACCATTTCACCATTAATGTGATTGAAATTTTAATATTTAAATAGGCAGTTTTTGTTACCTATTATGAATAGAGCAAGCACTACTAGTGGATATATTTTATCCTGTAAATAATATTATTTTTCTGTGTGTCTTCTCTAATGTCCTTTTCCTCTCTGCTCTCCTCTTCTAACACCATTTCTTCTTGCTCTTTCTTCACCTCTTCCTCATATTCCCTCTTTCCTTCACCATTAACCCACTCCACCTTTTCTCAGGCCTTAAACACTTCTTTTTCTTCTGCTCATCTTTTTCCAGGGTCTCTGGATTTTCACACATGGCCCAGTTAATGCACAGAGTGTCTTGATGGTATTTAGTAAATTGCATTTCCTGAGCTGCGTGCATTACTACTTACCCAGTGGTTATCAATATTTGACAGCATTCCATGTGCTTTTAAGAATATAGTGTACCTCTTGATTTATTGACTGAGTTAACCAGAACCTTGGATAAAAGACATTAGCCTATAAGCTGAATTTTCAGCAGTCGTTACTCCAATCTTCAGAGTCACATGATCCTTCAGAAATCATATAATATGCAGTGTTTGTGTGTCCAAACTAGGGGTGTGCGATATATAGTCTGCATATATCGGAATGTTGGTTTTAACGATGTGCGATTTGACATTATCGAGTATTTTGCAAGTCTAGACTAGTGCATGTGCGCATTTAGTGTGTTTTCTTTCACTGCATGAGTCAGTCTATTAAAATGCATTTAGAATGATCACAAATTCAAGACATGGCAGAAAATGTATATATTTATACCACTTCATATAGTTATTTAATTTCACACGAAGAGTGCCGTTTTTTCTCTCCAAAAGTAAGCATGATTACAAATGTGATATTGAATTCAATAAACAATAAGTTATTTAAGAGACTTACGTTTTAGACACCACATTGCTTGTTTTTGCTCTATTTCGCAAACAAAATCTTCTGATACAACACAGCTCTGTTTTTGTGTCTCTGACAACAGAACGTGGTTACGTTCTTGAATGAGTCAACCGTTTAAATGATTCGGTTCATTTGCAATGACTCACTTATTAACAGTGATTTACTGCCATCTGCTGGTGGTTTTAATTTCACATTTCGACTATTTTTTTTTATGTTTTAAATTATTTTAATTATCAGTATTCAACGTTTTATGTTTATCAAAACATTATTTATGCATTTGTATTTGCAGGTTAAATGCATTCATGTCTTTCATTAAACAAAATACATGTGTGTAAACATCTAAATTCCACTTCAGATTCAGCTTCTGTGTTGATTTAATTTGCTTGGTAACAGCCCAAATGTCGTATTATTCTAATTCCCTGATTCAATGTAAGAACTTGACTCAAAAGATAATGGACACTTTAAAAAAAAAAATGGCTTTATAAAAGGTAAAAACGCCCATAAAATGCAAAAATCAGTTTAAACTTATTGGAAAAAATTCATTTCTATCAGTATGAACTGACCACCATACAGAATATGAAGAATATAAAACATTTTAGGAGTCAGCTGTCCACAGCAGTCCCTAAGATGTCAGTACAATAACACACTCAGCAAAATATCGTCTAATTATCGTTATCGATAAAATCCCAGAAAATATCGAGAGAGAATTTTTTGTCAATATCGCACACCCCTAGTCCAAACCCAGAATTGCAGCATTGCATGTAATGAAATGGCAATGAATATGTAATTCGAATAGTGGTTAATGACAACAAGTCAGGCATGATTCATTTAAAAATATAAAAACCCCAAAGATCCAGCCACCTGACTCTCTGACTGACTGAACACGCTCCTTTGCAAATTATTCCGTTAAAATGATTTCTCTCTCCCTCACACACACACACACACACACACACACACACACACACAATGTAGTTAGCTACAGCCTGCTGAAAGGTGAAGAACAAAGCACATGCAACAATTTCAGTGGTCCTCGGTGATGTGTTGATTGTGTTGAGGTTTCAAATTTGGGTTCACACCAGTGTCCTTGTGTCAGTGAAAGCAACCTGTCCGTGTTGTTTGTTTTCAAATCCCATCGTTCTAGCTCATTGTACATTATGCATTAAGCATGAAAATCCACATTCAGTACTATGCAAATATCAGTACGAATATACAAGCATCAATACTGCAAAGTAAACCACTTAGTAAATATATGAGCCGGTAGAGGTATTGCTGCTTTTCGTCTGTCTTTCATCTGTGTCACATGATCAGGCTGGGTGTCAGATGAACTGTGCAGTGCTGTGGGATCTGAGCTGCTTTACTGCAGATGCCTGGAATGAGGTTCAGAAAATGTGGGTGAGGCCTTACTCAAATTCTTACTTAATAGGCACAAGAAGCCAGAGTTTATATCTGTTACCGTTAACTGTGTTTGTAAGGACATGAGGTTCACTGTGGAACTGCTGTGACTTACTATTAGCCTTGCTTTTCAGTAGCACTAGAATTACATGCTGACCAGCATGACATAGCAACATTGGCTTAACCAGTGTAAGTTTGTGAGCGGGTTTATATATTTTCTTGACCAATGGTTGACAGGGGGAGTATTCAGGGAAGCCTGTTTGGATTTTCTAATATTTTAATATTCAGGGAAGCCTGTTAGGATTTTTTATATTTTAGTATTCAGGGAGGCCTGTTTGAATTTTTAATATTTTAATATTAAGAGGGAATTCCCAACTTGTGGGAGCTGTGTGACGTCATCGGGGATTCCTGATAAATAGGTGTTGGGGGCGACAATGGCGGTCTCTCTCTTATTCCCATTGTTCCTCTCGGTCGTCTCTTTCTTTGCTTCCCTGGAGCGATTCAGTCTCTTTTGTTATAGTTTAATTTGTGTTTTTGTGCATTTGTTGATTCTGAGTAATCTGGTATTTAGTGTACTTTGTTGTTAGTTTTTTTTTCCCTTTCTTTTTTTCTAATCAGTAACGGGTAGTGGATTTATTTATTAGCTCACGCTTTGGTTATTTAGTAAGCATTGCGAGGGAAGCAGAAGACCGGAAAACTCACCCGTTTCATTTTATCGGGAGTCAGGTAAGATCTGCTGGTGAGAACAGGCTTGGCATGTGTTTTCTGTTTTTATAGCTGCCCTATCTGTTTATGGTTATGGTAGATATGTCTTTGCATTTATTTGTTAATATATTTTTGTAAATATTTTTTTGTGAATTATTGTGTATTGTTTTCTGGTTGTTTAATTTGTTTCTTTTTTATTGAAGTAAATGAAGGCGTGGATTGTCATCTTGTGCTCTCAGATTGGGGGCTGTTCGAAGTTTTATACGCGCTGGGTTGGTTGATTTCAGACACACACATCATCCATAAAAAGCAATGATATGAAGAACTGTACTGTATGTAGCACTAAATGCAGCATGTTTAAGTGGAAACATTAAAGGGATAGTCCACCCCAAAATGAAAATTGTCCTCATTTACTCACCCTCGTCTCGATCCAGAACTCATTGACTTTATTCTGCGGAACACAAAAGATACAATGGAAGTCAATTGAAACCAGGGCAGTTTAGTTACCAACATTTCTCAAAAAGTCTTCTCTTGTGTTCCTCGGGAGAAAGAAAATTATACAGGTTTCGAATGACATAAGTGTGAGTAAATGATGACAGAATTTTCATTTTTGGGTAAAGTATCCCTTTAGTGCTTCTAGCTTCGATCAGAGCATGTTTTAAAACAACAGTAGCTATATTCACAATTCCCCCTCTGAATTTCTAAATTAGTTTGACTGCTGTGTGAAGAACAGCAATCTGAGCTGCTCTAAAAGTGAACATATTGCATTAGCATGGGTTAGTCAGTTGCCAGGTAGCCTGAGGCAGTGCCATATATCAGTGAGACTGGCTGCTCGGGCTCCTGGCCACTCCAGAGCTCAGCGTTCCCACCACGTCCCTGCTTTGATATTACTTCACACAGCAGCCCGCATCACGGTAATAGATGTAGACTCATTCATTATCTCCATCAATCACAGGCGCTTACACACAGGAGCTGGGTGTAAGAAGAGCCTTTAGTATGAGGACTGAGAATAGCAGACAATTGAATTAGGCTAAGCTCTATATGCGGCCTGTCAAGACAGTAATTATCTTGTATTAGTGAGGCAGGAGGTTCAAAGGTCAACTCAAGAAGGGCTGCGGCTGGTGAAGATGTATGTTTTGGTGGTTTAGCATTAAAGTACTGAGATACTGAAAGAAGTTTAATGTGCTTTTCGGTCAAGGACATTGTGAGAGGTTGTTTATGCATGTGAGTGTTTTTCACTGTATACTGTACTGTATGCTAATTGATTCCTCCATAGTAAATTGTTTGTTTGTGCCTGCGGCGCTGGACTGCATAAGTGTGAAATGTATGCAAAGTTACATCAGTACTTTATTATTATGCATGAAAAGACTATAATCTCTTGATGGCAACAAAGTAAAGTTCAAACACATTTTTTCACACAAGGTCAAACTATATTTAATTACTAAAACAGAGTCAATAAGAGTTATTTAAACTGAAACATTCTTGCAGGGCTTAATTAATTAATTTTATTTAAGAGTTTTAATGTTGTTAAAGTTTCAATTATTATAAAATAAAACAAGTTTATTTTTTTATTGTATTTCATTTCAGTTTATTGTGGAGGATGCCCAAAATTGACATTACTTGAATAAGATTGACACAATCACAATGAATTATTTGTGATTGAACTTTCTCCAGTGAATAAATTGTGAAGTACCACATCCGCACCTGCCACCATTATATTGTGGTGCGTTTTATTAATTATTCTCTGAAAAAGTAGATCATATAATAAGTAGTTGACATGCACTACTATTATATATTATAACTGTAGTATTGTCTACTGTAAAATTAATTTCAAAGTTTGAAATAAAACAATAATTTGTGGAGTACGTTTTACAAGACATACGATTTCATCTTCTTTCACTCTTTTTAAAAAAATCACATTTTATTCTGGTGTTTCTGTGCTTTTCTTTTGGTAAAAAAAAATTTTAAATATTAACATCCTGAATATATTATAGTTTTGTCTTTGGTATTGTGCTGTCCATATGCCATAAAAGCCATTTGACTGAAATGAAAAGTCTGTCATCAGCTCACACCATCATTTTTTATCCAGACTGGTGGAAGTCAGTGCTACTGGGTCAACTGCTTGTATTTCGCACTGAAATTCTGGTGACCTATCCCGCTTGTCAAAAGAACATGGATGAGGCAATGTTGTTATTGCTTGGGGTTCAGCCCTGAAATGGATCCATACACAGTGATATGTCGTTCAACTGAGAGTTAAAGACTTAATCCGTGTAGTATACACTATTAAAAGAGTGTTTTTCTCGTATAAATAACTCTGGCATGCGCATGGAGTACTAATTAGAGAGGGTAATGGATCAGAAAACCTCAAATAAATTCGTTCAGTCTGGAAAATCAACACATCGCGCTTCAAACTCATTACGTCTCACCTCAGCCGATCGTTTTAAACCCGATTTGTTGTTACTATTCATCAAGATAACATCCTAAATGATCCAAAAGCAATCATGCTTCGTCTGTGTGAATAATGAGGCAGCGGTAATCAGCTTTGTCTTGAGCTGCAATTCCGGGAGGCTCAGAAGAAGTCTTCCGCTATCATAACAAAATCTCAGCTTGATTGTGTGGTGTATTATGTGTGTGTTGCTATCTCATGATATCAGTCCTATGCGCTCATCTAATGCGTGACTCCTGGCTACTTGTGGAGGTCTCATAAAAGAGTGTTCAAATGGCCCATGTCGTGGTGAAAGCAAATATTGAATAGCTGATATCGCCCCATGGGGGGGCTCATATAAGGTCTCTTTGGAGTCCTCCGTTAAATGTACATGACGAGAGTTCTAAGTCCCCTCGGAAGATCCCCCGTGCAAGAATAATATTTTATTTTTGAGGCATGGGTTGATATTAAACTTGCAGAGATGAGACTGAAATCCTTTTGTACTTCTCCATGCAACCAAAATCGTGGGTTTAATTGGTTAGAATTTTAGTGACAAACGATCACGTTCCATTACAGTTTTCAACAGCAGAATTGTATTGATATCCTTACATCATTTTGGGTAGATCATGATCTCACACCACTCAAAGTGTTTACTATCTCAAATGAGAAATTCCAGGGAGAAAAAATCTGGATTTGTAGAACAATTTTAGCATTTGTGCTAGTTTTTTTGTTTTGCGTGGCAATGTTTTGTACTTTCAAGAAATTTAAAGTTCAAATTCAAAACTTTCACTGATATAAGAAAAATGAAATCATATTTTGTCTTTTTCTGTAAAAATATCTACACCATCGAAAATGGATATAATTGTTTACCCGAGAGTAAATGACATAAGACCTTTGAAGGATTGTCACAAAATACATTTTTAGGGTGAGGTGTTAGCTTAAACATTATTTTGTGCTATGAATATACATATTTATTTTATTAAAGTATGACATCTCTTCTTGAATCTATAATAATTTATTCGTTATTTACACCACATTAGTGAAGTTTATTAGGTACACTAAGGACAAAATCGGGATTATGAAAAATATCGTCGCATCACAGATAATTCGCATTCATGAGTGTCAATCCAACCATATCACAACATTTTTACCACATTTTCTACTTTCCTGAAATGTGTGAATGGAGAAAATTCATGAAATTAAAACAAGCACAAACCTGAATTTTTCAAATACCCAATTGGTTTGCTTGATGGACAGAGGATCACTTGACTGGGCTGCACAATTAATCAATGCTAACCGGTATTTAATCTGTTATATTAACAAGTTCTAATCGATTGATTGTTCGCCTGTTAATGTTTAGATATTAATCTAATAATGTCTATCTTATGGATTTGCCTACAATTACGTAATTGTTTCCAAGCACAATTAACCGTTCAAAGTCCACTGATGGGATGCGGGGGGGGCTGCACGAAGGATGTGGTTGTTTTTATTCCGCTTTTCTATACGGAGTAATCTTAAGTGTTTTTTCATTGTTTTAGTTTTAGTATAACATTTTAATACCATTCATATTTTTACTTTTTTGATAATTTAAAGAAGAAACCAATCCGAAGTATATTTAACATTTGAGGCTTAATAAGTTTTTCAGTTAGTGTTTTCCAGCTGTTTTATTGTCCATATAAAATACAGGCAATCAGTTTTGTCAATCACAATGATTTAAACACATTCCATGAACATTGTGAGTTAATCGTTAAATGAATAATCGCAATTACATTTTTCAAGGGAATAATCGAAAATATTAAATGGTGTTAGTCTAGTAATCGTGCAGTCCCTACTTGAACTGCCAGTGCTTCTAGAAATTCCTGGTTGTGGTCCTGAGAACATGATAATTAATATTTCCCGTAGCGTATTTCCAAGGACAACCTCTACCTGTCTGTAAAATGCAACCTTAGATTTTGTATGAGTCGGTTTGTTTTACAGCCTATCTTTTGTCTGGTCGAGCCTTATTAAAGAGGTGTCCCAGTAGAATCCCTCTAGGCTCGTCTCTCTCTCAACATCCGTTGTTTTCGTAAAAGTGCCTTTGCTTCAACGCCTCTCCTTCTGTCTTGCATCTTCGGTAATAAACACGCACCTCCTTCTAATTGAGAACCATAAGCCTCTATTCACCCATGTTAATTCGTGTGCTTCAAATTAAGGTAAGCCGGTACATTTTTTCTGCTTACGTGAATTCCCTGGTTGGGCTCTTAATAAATTAATAACCTCAGTTCTTTTTCTGCGTTGATCCCCGCAGGGTGTGTGGAATTTTGTTAAAACAAATAATTCCTGGTGCACTGGGGGAATATATCAGCCCGAAAATGAGGACTGTTGAAGGTCCGTGATAAGGATGTTCATTGTGTTTTTCCCCAATCTTTGTTTTGTAATTATGAGGTTGGTGGAAATCCGGCCTGGTTTACTAAAGGCTTGTTTGTTCGGGGGTATCGAAATTCAGATTACCCTCCTTCCTTGAACCACTGGTATTGTAATTTGCTTAATAATAATTTAATAGATGGGACATTTGTTTAATATGCAGCTCTCCTGTGGTTGGTGTATTATAGTGTGACTAACCATGAAAGAACTCAAGTTGTCCCGTGAGGAAGCTAGAGACAGAATGGGCAAGTAACACACACGTGCTACGCTCACATACAGCTCATCGTCTTTTCCAAGGAAATTCAGTCGTTTATTAAGTATGAGACAGGAGGATTTAGGCCTTTCACCTGTTTTTTTTTTTGGGTCGTATGCGCTGCTCTTTAAACATGCTAATGATTTTTTTTGAAATCTTCCCCCATTACTTGTCTTTTCAGAAAATATTTCCAAACAGTCCGGAAAGTTTAACTTTGACAAAATGCAGAAATTAGTTGACGGGCAAAGATTTTGGAAATAGTTCAAGTTTGGTTTCATATGGTTTTGAAAATCTGTAGACCATTTTCAAGAACAATTACTGACTTTCAGGAGTTTCAGTTTAAATCATCACATTTTAACAAATGTAATAATAACCATAGGTGGAAATACCGGGGGGGTCGGTATTATCTGTATTATCCTATCTGAGGGTTGTCCCCCCTAAACATATGATTAAAAACCACGCTGTGCATTGTAAATAACAACGTTTTATACTTTAATCAATTGAAAGTAGTAAAACAACACAAACGGGGCAAAAAATGCGTTGTTGTTCTAGAAAACATTTTGAGTCTACCCTCCTTGCCACACAGTGGGCATTGGTCAAATGGCCTCTTCCTCTTTTACATCACCTCTACACAGAAGCCGGGAGGTAACTAAGCCATAAAGGCTGTCAAGGCTATTTTATTCACTTAAACATCGGATGAAGTGATTATTTTCTCTTTAATACAGATTATGCCAATGTATTTTTCGATGAGTCCCGCCTATGTTAGCATAGAACGGTACCATGCTTGGGGGGGGGAGACGGGTTCCATGTTTCATAACCCTCTCTCCAAACTAGCCCACTATCCGTTTCTAGGGGTCCCCTGGAACAACGCATTCCGGGGCTAAATATCACATTATTGGGTTCGCTTAAACCCGCGGACATGAAAAACAACCCACGGCAACAGTGATAAAGTAGCCCAATTCCACAGGAAAACCACGGACTTGGCAACAGTGTGACGGATAGTAATGTCTACAACGGATGCAAGTGCTGTCGCAGCGCGACCACAACAGCTTTAAGTTGTCTAATTTGCACTGTCACTCTCTGTCTGTCAACTAATGTATAAGCCCATTCCTCTGTGTTAATACCATAGCCTCCTTACAAGTACAATTGTAGCTGTATTATTTGTGCCCCTCTTCAATATTGCTCTTGGAGAAATTTTATGTTTATTGTCCCCCCCCCCCCTACAGTTAGATGAAATTTACGCCCCTGGTAATAACATATTTTTCTTAGAACGTGAGTGTACCCATCTGAATCAATATTTTAAAAAATAAGTATAATTTTCCAAGTTTTTTACAAAAACAAAAAGAAAACATTTTGAATATTGAATTTAAAATAAAATTGAATAAGCAGTGAAGCAGTTTTAAAATAATTTTCTTTGAAAAATTAAACTAAAAGATAATTTCGAGAATTTCATTCTTTTATAAGCCCGCCCCCACCCCATTCTCATTTCAGGAATGTTGTACCTCCCTGAAATTTTTGACTTAATGCCTGCCAAAATATTAAAATTGATTTTAATGCAGAAATAAAAAACATGCACATCATCCAAGTCGTTGTATTTACAATATAAATTAGACTTTTTAAAATATAAATTAGTAGAAAAAGTGAGCCTCATGTCATTGACACTTTACAGTTTTGCTCAAGTAAAAATTGCATTTAAGGATGTTTAGATATTTTTACTGGAATTCGACAGCAACCTATTATGACAATCCAGATGTTCACAAATGACCTCCAGTTGTTGTAGCTTTAGGCTAGCAGCTAAACAGAGTGCTTTCAGACAAATAGCAGGTGCAGTTATATTGAGTATGGAGGAACCATGAGCCAGCCTTGGGTTTCTTCCATGGCTGTGTCTCCTATGAATCAGTGTATGTGGATTAACTGTCCTGCACAGGACTATCATCTGATACTGCACTGGATGAGAGTCATGGCTGTTAAGTTATCTAGGAGTGCTCTGTAGAGGACTAATCTGACACACACTGATAAGGGCTTTTGGAGTGCTGCAGCCCGGCTGCTTTCATTAGGACAGAACTGTTTGCTACACAGGAACACCAGTTAAATGGAGGCAGTGACACGGCCTACGTAATTTAATCACACTCATGTGCTGCATGAATGTTCAATCTATAGCTTCCATAACGCAAGCAAAACAATCATTTCACTGCATAGTGGGTCTGCAGTGTTTGATAAGATGTGATTTGATTTGAAACACTTTAGTTTTCCATTTTTCGTGTTTTTGAATTCTGTGGGAATAGATGTTGAAATATGGAAGAGCATATGAATCATTCTTTCTGAATTTGTATTTTCAGTGCAGTTGTAACAGCATGTACCCTTTGCTAAAAAAGAACATTGGAAATGAGAGGTTGTTAAACTTACAACCATCAATTGTCTAGCTCATCCATATATTTTAATAAACATTCTAATCCCACGCAGCATGAGACATAATGTCGGGAGCACTTTGAAATAAATGCGGCATGTAAAAGAAAACATCATTCAGTCCACAACAATGTCTGAGTATAAGTCGATCTGAAGAGCAGTGCTTGATGAATAATCTAGAATGACGTCCATTGACTGCGAGGTGACAGCCAAGAACCGAGGAAGATATGATGCCACTTTTTTTTTTTTTTATGTATTAATGTAATTAATTCCTGAGGGTTCAAATTCTACTAGCTGTGTTCTTGATCTGAAATCAATATTGTTCTTTTATTTTAGGTCATGACAGTATGAGTTATAAAACCTAGTTAAACAGCTAGAAGCAAGGGCATAGGAATGTTCTCAAAAGTGGGTGGGGCATATTATTAACATTTTCAATGTGACTCATGAATATTAATTAGGTAATGTAACATATGCCTAGTAGTCCTAGCTGATTTCCAGTAAAAAGATTGGTTACACTTTATTTTGATAGTCCACTTTAGACAGTCTATTAACTATAAGTAACTTTGTAACTACATGTCAACTAATTCTCATAATTTTGGCAACTACTATGTCTCAACTCTGCAGAGGATACGGTTTAGGTATGTTTTATGGGTTAGTAGAATAGTGACAAAGGGGGGGAAAGTGTTGAAGATATTAAGCACGACAGTTCGATATACTCTACTAACTGCTAGTTGACAATGTAGTTGCAAAGTGCCTACCTGTGTAATAATAAATTCAGAAAGTGGACTATCGAAATAAAGTGTTACCAAAATATTTCCTGGTAACTATAGTAGGATTTAACTGATAGGTTTCTACGTCTCCTAAAGTTAAGTCAAAACTAAACTCTTAAAATGTAGTGATTATTTCCAAAGTATGAACTTTTATTTTTTTAAGATATTGCATATGTTATAATGATTGCTTTGTTTTTCATCTGGTTAGAAGAATAAAGGTGTGACACTGTAATTTAATTTAGTAAATTTGGGTGAAATTAAAGTTGTGATGTAACAGAAGAGCATTTCTTCTGTATTGTGACACATTGTGACTGTATTGTTGTGATGTTTTTTATTTCATACTGGCCTTAATAAAATAAAATAAATGGCAAAAGTTCCGAAAAGAACATGGGCACGCATGAAGGCAAAAGACTCATTGAGAAAGAAAAGCTGATGCTTCACCTTGACAATAGTTCTTCAACACAGCTTCTGTTTCACATTTTCCAGTATGGTTTTGTAATGTAATTTCTCTAGACTGGGATATTTGACATGGACTTTGGAGCGATGATAAACTCTCATAAAGGATGAAGAGAAAGGACTCCATAAATAAAGCATCCCTAAGTTCAGTGACAGAGCTGCATTGAAGTTGCTGGCATTTTCTTAAAAAATAGGCCATGTTTTGCCATTTATGTGTGCTGTTGCCCATCTTTTGTGAGCGAGAGCGAAACAAGCCGTTTTTGGCACCAGCGAGCATGTCACAGCAGAAGGTGAAACACGTGGTGGGAGATGCACTTTCTCAGAATGGTGGCTCTGTGTTGCCTGTGGCAAGAGCTCTGCTCATTAAATTTTCAGTTTAATATCTCCATATTTCCCCTCTTTTCCCATATTCTGCTCCCCGTTTAAAACCGCTTTATCTGATGAGAGCATGATGAGAAAATTTGATTCAGATACTACCTGAATCACAAACAAGGGATAAATGGAAGTGAGAGACATTTGTGACCCTCATTTTTTAAACGCCAGCTATGCACTGGTGGGCATATGATGCTCACGCTGAGTACAGATGAC
>JADLZN010005311.1:0-64068 GCA_018155175.1 Sinocyclocheilus anophthalmus
CTCCCTTTCTCAACTACAAACTCTATAGGCATTACCAGAGGAAAGTTGCGCATTACATACGATGCTCTTCTTTTACTGGTTGCAAGACATCCATTTTTTCTACAAGATTTGGACAATATGTCACTCTCTGCCACAGTCTTAACCACCTCCTTCACAACTGACTCATCTACATGTCCAAAGTGTTTCTGAAGAACAGCCTTCACATTCTTTTGCAAAAGTGGCTGGGACAACTGAACTATTTGGTAAAGATGTTGAATTACTTCCTGAACAGAGTTCTCTGGTATGTGAAGGATGGTTTGCATTTTTAAAAAAAGAGCAGCTAAATTATGTTCCAACTGTTGTCCTAAATCTTGAGATTGTGTTTCACTTTCTTCTGCACTAAAATGATCTTGGCCCAATTCATCTGGATGCATCTCCTGCACAGCACACTCCTGAGTGTCAATTACACTGTCATTTTCATTACTCTCTATTCTTACTATTAACACTGGTTTAAACATTCTCTCATTTTGATCTTGATGATGCTTACTTCTGTGTGCACTGAATGTGGAACATACACTGCTTTCAAAGCTACATCCTTGAAATGGACATTGGACGTTTTGGTGGTCTTTGAGATGTCTACGCCGAAGGTGAGCAAAATATTCAGTAATCTCACAGGGTTCAAGAAAATCACAAAGCTGACAGCGAAACTTGGCTTCAATTTTCCCCTCATGTTGTTGTTTTTCAGTTGATGTATGAAAACGAGATAAGTGTGTTTTAAGGCTACTGAAAGACTTAAAAGTACATAAACATTCCTGATATAGGCATGGAAATGGTTGGCTTCTTACATAGCTCCCATGTTTAATTCTGTAATGTTTTAACAAGTATCCCCTTTTGTCACAAGCAAATATGCAATACTAACATTTCCAGATCATCTTGATTAGTCTTGCTTTGAACTTCTTGGAATCTGCAGAGCTACAAAAATCCACATTAGACTGTTTTTTTTACTAGCACGCTGGACCGAGGCAAACGCTTACAATATTATCTTGACCACACAGCTCTACAAATTTCTATTAACACAGCGCGCAACCACTACTCATGAGACGCCCAGAGACCTAACGTTACCATCTAGGCTTTTTTTTTTATTCTGATGTCATCGGACACAAATCACTTAACTGAAAGTGTAGCTTAGCTAACACCGACGCTGTATGAGCAACGAGGGCTGCACGCTCTGTCGTAACTGCCACCCGACCAACTACCAACTTGGCATCCAGTTATGTTCGCGTGTCAAACAGGGTGCGAGTTTCAATTTGACACCCCAGACCCACCCCGCCCGTCTGTTCCACACACTTCCCTCACCAACCAAGGCAAATGACACACTACCAAAAAGCACCTCCACCCCCCCCTCGGTCAGTGCAAGTAACAGCCTCTCCCCCATCGAGTATTTGGTAAAGTCACATACGTGCTATACATTTCTGATAAGCAAAAAACCCCACGAAACACCTCGAAACAAGATATATCGTTTTACACACAGCCGCTTTGTTAATGAATTTGTAAACTGAAACTCGTGTGGACCATCACAACTCTGACATCAGAATAGTTTTCGGAGTGAGTGTGACCGCCAACCTGAGAGCAAAGAGTCGTCCCACGTAGAACACGTCACACCCCCGGACGGATGTACCATTTGTGCGCTCCCGGCGCGTCTGCGAGTCCGGAATCGGTACCACAACTGTGGCAAACGACCTACCAATTTACAGTCCACAAACCCACACACAGCACCACCCCTACCACAACTGTACCACGCCACACGAGTTACTAACTAACTGTTATACCTCTCATTTATTAACGACTATTAATGTATTTGCTGTTTGAGACAAAAACGTTAGTCCTACTCACAGTCACCAGCAGACGTTTTTTTTTCATCAGCAGACGTAAAAATCCGCGCTGCATCCACGCCTGACGTCAGTTCAAAGAGCCAATCAAAATCTTCCTTGTATTGCGTTTCAACCCCGACACCCCACAGACCCTCCCCCCCCCGTGTTCAAGGTACATTAGGCTTCTAAACAATTCCGCCCTAGAATGAGAAAAAAAAACTCTTGCCACAACCTAGTACAACAACACGAAAACAAATTGGTAATTGTGCAAAAATGTTGGACGTTTATGGTTATTGTATCTAAGCCATGACCATACACCAAACAATTTACAGCCGGATAACACGGGTAGTAATTATGGCAACGGATTTGTTATTACACGAAGTACACCGGTTACCGCACCTGATTTGTCTTAAACACCATCGCACCCAAATCTATTACGATTCTGATTATTATTTTGATTCATTTGTATTGTTAAATCACAAATATCACAGACTTCTAAAACAACAACAAAAGCGATGTTTTCGGCCGTTGTCACGAGACCAAAGTGCTAAGTAAGGTTAATTGCTAATCTAACCATGCATGATTATATTTTGTTAGTTGCGCTCTACTATTACTTTTGTAAATATATGATTTATTATTAATTATTTCATTATGCGTTTTTGTTTTCCAACCCATCTTACAAACAATACACATTTTACAAACAATATACACTAAACAAATATTTAATGAATTAATGTTAATTAAAATCATCTCTAAATAATGAAATGAAGGAATAATTTAATGAACTTAATATGCAATCTGTGGTAGACTAAATATTAAATATCATATTAAAATTAGTTCTAATAATAGAAATAATTACTGATAGTTAATATAAGATATTTGTATATCATTCATGCTCTGGGTTTTTAATAGCATTGACATTGGTCAACAACTATACAAATATATACTGGATTTTTTTTAGGAGCAACATCTGTCTGCATTGATGGCAGAAGAGTCAGTTATTCAGAAGTAAGATTATATGATTTGTCTGGGGACTGACTTTTCCCTACTGGTCCCTGTGGAGGTTTAACTGCAGGGCTACTCTCCCTGGACACTCTCCGCTCAGTTGAAGCATCTCCTGTATTATTCATCACACATGAGCTCAGCGGTCGGCCTGATGTCTTAATCATGCGCCTCTCAGGCTGTTGGAACATATGGGCCTACACGAGGCACATAGGTCACATAACTTCTACTTCCTGTGTACTTGTTGTGACACTTCAAAATCTCCACACCCAAATATATCTCAATGTCATTACCAGTTCATCACTGTTTACTAATATTGATCTTAATGCGATTCTTATAACTACACGTGACGAACCCACCTATCCTCGTTTTCCCACCCATCCCGCCATCATCTTGATTAGTAGCCCCGTTCCGGTTTTCAATTAATTGTGTACTAGCGCCTTGATCACGGTTTCTTCTAGAAACGACACAGGTAGTTGCCTTGCCCAATATCATTACATAGGGCATTAGTTGACTTTCTTGTCGCCAGTCAGGGAGCCATCTTCATATGTTAGGGAGAGATCACATCACAAGCGAAGACGGCGCCGTACATTAGCATTCTTTAGCAGAAGCCAAATATTCCAGTACGCCATCTCCTGCCCTTTGATTATCCATGGATTAATAGTACCATTCCGGCTTCCTCCAATCCCACACTGTTTTCGGCACAGGTTAGCACATCTTATTATTAAACAAATGAATTAGTGCCTGGAAATGTGTCATGCATATTACCTTGCAGCAGGAGGCACACAGGGCTGGTCAACTCCCGAGGAGCACGGGAAAGCTCCGGCATGCTCAGTTGACTGTTTGCCTGGCCCTATTAACAGAGCCATGATTTACCGGGGGTCCCTTGTTTGTGCTCGACGACGGAGATGCTGTTCATTCTGGCCGGCGTAAATCAGGCCCAATTAAAGTATTTGGATGTCTGTGACAGGCCCTAACTGCTTAAAATGATACTCGGCCATAAACAAAGACGAGGGGAGGGCAGGGACAGCGGAGGGTGGTCTAACATGAGTTAGCGAGGGGAGGCGCGCCGCATTTTAAATATAAAGCCTATTGTGTGTTAAGTGGCTAACCTCATTAGCACCATGCTCTTGAAAGAGGTAACCGCTGCGGTATTTTTTGGAGACTCTGTAGGGATGTTTACAAGCAAGCACAATATTTCAGTTACAGATGCTGAACGTTGTTTATATGAATCCTAAACTTTGTAATCAGTTCACATATTTGTGTGCATTACATGTATTCCCGATCAAAAATTCAGTGTTCAGAACCAGAGAAAGCGGCGCGATAATATCACCAAAGCTACCGCAAGCATAAACACCATTTTGTCTTTCAGAAAGAAACCTGGCAAATATGTCAGAAGCATGCAGTGTGTCATTGATACACTATTATAGTTTTTGTTCATGTTTTGAATTAGATTAAATTGTTTATATATTCTGTTTTAATTTTAATTAAAACATTTAATCGTTTTTATTACTTTTTGTTTTTTAAAATGTCTACAGTATATGCTATAGTCTAAATAGTTATCACTTTTTATTTATTTGTAGTAGTTAATACTCCATTTTAGTTATTTAGTACTTAAGCTGAACTAAATGAAATTGAGAAATGTTGTCTTGGCAACTAGGATAAAACCTTTAATGTTTTATTTTTTTTTTATGGTTTTAGTTTTAGTTAACTACAATAACCCTGGTCAGAAGAACTTTTTAGCCAATATTTAGTAAATATTCAGTCTCCTCCACTGACTAGTTCACAAATGTGAAACATAAATAAACATATGCACGTTTGCAAGATATAAAACGTGTCTAAACAAGCGCATCACGACATGTGTGCAAGGTATTTTTGAATTCATTTGAGAAAACAGTCCATTCAGGTGTTTGCATGCTTAATATTTTTCTGTTGATTGGATTGAGATCTTTACCTTCCCTTCCAATTCAATCCAAACTGATCAATCTGATCAAGTTCAGTCAGAAAGGCTTTTCCGTTCAGTTGAATTTAATTCTAAAGAGATTGTTTGGGTGCGTGAAACGTAGCTAATGTCACAGCGATCATCTACAGTCCATTCACTCCCGTCCCCTACGGACGACCAGACCCCGTTGGTTTCTTGTAAAACACTTTTTTTTTGTATCTGAAATATGTATCCGCTCCTCATTATCCCATTACCTGCCCTTAGGATACTCTTCACATTGTCCTGACATAAAAAGGTGTTGTTGTTTATCAGTGTGGTAAACACTAAATTAAGCAGGGGTGCGTGGCATGCGGCTGTGATCTTTAGCGGTTTTAGTGGCATCCTGGGAGACCGAGACGTCCCCCGACGCGTGAGATGAAAGATAGATGGAATGAACCCTCGCCTGGTCCCAGTTGGCTAAGTGCCTCTCGCTCATTACCAAGGTCTCTATGAGCATGTGGGCTGCACAGAGCCGCCCAGCCTCTCCTGATCATATTAAAAGCAGAGCTCAGCTGATGATGGCATGCTGTTTACCAGAGTGCCCCGTAAGACAGGAAGTGATATTGAGGAGGTGTGTCGGATGAGATCGGATGGGAGGGACATGGGCGTATGTCGTTAACCTTAACTTGTAAATTGAGGTTTTGGGGATATTGCGTGTATGTTGTCAGTAGATTGTTGTGACATTGTACTTTTGAAACATGTGCTTTTATAATTAATCGGTTTTATAATTAATCTTGTTATTTTAGAACCAAACTAAAGGTGTGGATACAAAATTTAGATTTGAATAGGAAATCGTGCAATTAGAACGAAAAAGTTCCCCATGAAGATTTCGCTCAGATTCAAGTTGGTCACGTGACTTCGCTTAGTTGACCAACAAACTGGGGGGTTTGAAAGTAACTTTACTTCACTACACTATCGACAATGTTGGACGTTATTCCCCCTGTTTTATTCAGAGTAGGGGAAGCTACTACTGAAACTAGCTTAAATCTCTGTAGGGACTCAAATAAATTGATCAATGATCAATTGATCATTGAATCAAATGGTTTATTCAATTCATTTGCGCAAGGACTCAAATGAATCTATGCAACGAATCAAATTAATTGGTGCAGCGATTCAAAATTAATTTGTGTAGGGACTCAAAGGAATCGATGGAAGGAATCAAATGAATCCTTGCCGGGATTAAAAATTATTTTGTGCAGGGACTCAAATGAATCAATGAAAGGAATCAAATGAATTGGTGCCAGGATTCAAAATTAATCTACACAGGGTTTCAAGTGCATCTATGCAAGAAATCACATTAATTTGTGCAAGGACTCAAAGGAATCTGTGGAAGAAATCAAATGAATCCATTCCAGAATTCTAAATTAATTTTTTTGCAGGGGCTTAAATGTATCTATGCAAGGAATCAAATGAATCCTTGCATGGATTCAATATGAATTTATTCAGGGACTCAAATGAATCAATGCGAGGAATCATATGAATCAGGTAGGGATTCAATTTTAATTTGTGCAGGGACTCAAATTAATTGATACATGGATTCAAAATAATTTTTTGCAGGGTCTCAAATGAATTGGTGCAAGGACTCTAATGAATATGTGCAGGAATTCGAATGAATCAGTACGGGGGGAAATGAATTTGTGCAAAGATTCAAATGGATATTTGAATGATACTTTTGCAGGAGCTGTCTGTATGGGTGATTGACCAAAATCCCTTTTTATTCAAAAGTGAACTGGGTTTAAACTTGCGTTACCACACTATTCATGTGTATCATCATTATTGGTACTTTATAAGGCTTACATTTTAAAAGAGAATGAAGGTAGAACAACAAGGATTTGATCATGTTTCATGTGATACAATGTGTGTGAGAAGACTAGGGAAGTGACTGAAAAGGTCTCAAGGGTCAAAGGTTAAGTGCACTCAAGGGACCCTCGGGCCATTTCTGAGTGTTACAGTTCATTTCATTTGACCAGACATATTGATTCATGTTTGCATATTGTGTGTAACTGAGAAAATCCGCTTTTATTCTCATAGTTAACTAAATGACTTTATTAATGCCCACTCTTTGCATAATCAAACTAACCTTGCGTAGTATTCATTACAAAACTCATAAGATTTTGTTCCCTTTTACATTCTGTCATCTCGTTCATGCATGTCTTCTTATTCATACCTCAATAAATAAAAACATAAATAAATACAGGATGTGATATGAGAAAAGGTCAGAGGGGGGATGTTTTTTTTATTCATGAAAATAAATCAATAAATCATACAAACTATGAAGCCTGCTATATCTGGCAGCTGTTAAATTAACATTAGAATGATTATAGAATAATTATGAATTCTTATTTGATCTTGAGAAATTGTGTATCTGTACATAAAATAGACAGCTTAGATATTTTACCACTGCTTGTGATAAAACTTGGTTGCAACGACAGCAATTTCTTAATTTCTGTCAGGAGCGTAAAAGCATGCCAAATCAATCTGTAGTTATTAATATTTCTAATAGAACAATGAGACACATACATATTCAATCGCGTTTTATTCCGTTCTAAACCCTGCTTTTAACCCCTGGTAAACTGTTTCACATTTGTACTTTAAAACAGGTGATAGCACCACTTTTTACCCAGGGTTGTGAAATCCTGCTGTGGAGAGTGACGCACCGATTTTGTGGCATTAGCATCGTTAAATTTTGATGAAAATCACGTGAACTGGAGTGAAGAAAAGGCTATTTTATTCTTACCTTTATAGTCCACCGATAATTCACTTAATAGTTGTAGTCAGATATAAATAATAGCTACACTGTAAAAAATGACCGTGAGTTTAACGGTAAAAGACTGTAAAAATGCTACAATAAAAAAACCTGTTAAATGGTTAATGGTAAATTCCCCTACTACTGTATATACGGTGAAAAACTGTATTGGACAATACATGTAGACCGTGTTGGACTTGAAAAAGGAACACAATTTACAGTATACCGTACTTGACATTCCCTAATTTTGTTCAAATGTTTTTTTAGGTTTTTTTTTTTTTTTTTTTAAATAACTATGTTTCTTCTTAGTTTTGTACATTAGGGTTGTATGTTACATATAATGTTGTTAAATTAATGTTTATTATATGATTATAGTTTCATGTGTGTTACCATGACGGTGTTTAGTGTTAGTGTGAATGACACTGTGCACCATCAATATATGATAATATTTCAAAGCTGCTTGTGATAGACTTTGGTTCATCATGATACTTTCTCATCACCGCCTGCATTTGGTGGTCATCAGTGTATTACAAATGTACAAAACAGATTTCAATACTTCAATAAGTTGGTATATTAACATATATATCAGTTAATGAAATTACGGTATATAACTGTAAATTTAAGTTAAAACCGTAAAAACCTAAAACGTTGCTACCATATTTTTTACGGTAAAATTCTGACACCACAGCTGCATTTTTTTTATGTACCGGTGCAGTAAGCGTACTATTACGATGCTAAACGCAGATTGCCGTACTAAACGGGTTGCCTGCTGTATTCGTCTAATCAGTGACACCGACACCGCAAATATGCAAATAAGAACGTTAGTCCGGTATTTAAACTGAAACGTACGTTTATAAATACCTAGGATTCAATTTACCCGGGTTAACAAAACCATAGTGATCTCATAAACTATCTTACAGTTTTCACTCTAAATAGGTAGCCTAGTATTGGTGTTTGCTGACATTCTGAAAATCCACATATTCTATGGTTAGCCACTCTGTTAATTACTTTTATAGTAACATATTATTAAAGCAATTTCTTCCCTAGACGTCTTTGCCATCCAGTTATTTAACAAGCTGAGCTTGTTAAGTGGCTTCACTTGAGTAACTGATCAGTTTGGAAGGTACAACATCCAATAACAAACCGGTACACAGCGTCCCTGTGGCAGTCATGAATTATGCAGAGGTTTGTAACACACACACATTCCTAGTCACACTCAGTAGCGCAAACATGGGCCCCAGGTAGAGCGCTCATCACTCCTGCTGTTCTTCTCCATATGGACCCAATGAACTGGGGAGAGCGGAGACCCTCCATAAGCACACGTTCCCCCTCACACTCACACGTGTCCACAAATACACACTGAGAGATAGACAGGTGTCGTTCATTTAGGAGTGGTGGCCAGATGTGTGTCAGCGTTGTGTGCCAGATGTCTGTTAGACACAGGTGGATGTGGTTAAGACTTGATCCTTTAGCTTCAAAGGCTCTTGCCTTCCTGTCATTCTTTCTCTCACATTCTAGTTCATCCCTCCATACAGCCATAATGAAGTATTATATTACATTGATCTGTGCCATTCTGATCAGTGTGAAATGATGGTAGACTGAGGGTGAGCACTGTGGTAAATGTAGGAGCTCTCCGTGGTGCTGAAAAACCTCCTGCTGTAAATCTGAGTATGAATATGCTTGTGTGCAAATGTTAGTTGTGCACTGTCCAGTAATACTGAAGTATCTTGCTGTTTTAAATTTAAGATGAAAAATCACAGTAATCATAAAATTGATTAACAGAAGACATTTATTATTATTATTATTTTATTCTTTCAAATTCACATGGGTTTTTACAAATGAAAATAGAAATCATGACATACAATGTGTGATGCAGTAATTTACATTATTATAACTGTAAACATACAAATATAAATAAATTCAAATGCATACCAGTTTGAGATAATTAGCTAGATAGATAGATAGATAGATAGATAGATAGATAGATAGATAGATGATAGATAGATAGATAGATAGATAGATAGAGAGATGTAGATGATAGATAATTGATAGATAGAATATATGAGACTATATGTTACAGGCCATAATAGTAAATTTAATCATATAGTATTGTTTAGTATAATAATAATCACAACTATTATAATTTTATTACTACTACTACAATTATCCACAATAATACCAAATAAATAAAAATAAATAAATACAAACAAGTTTGATCTTGTTTATATAATTATATATTAAGTAAATAAAGTGAAGTTATGCAAATAGCTCATTTACTACTACTACTACTAAAACTATATTTATTATAATATAATATATAAATTATAATTCTTCATAAATAAATAACAGCTCAATCATGTGACTCTGGACAAATTAACTAAAAACAAACAATTTCACATGTTTATTTTACACTCATGACATTTGGTAATTCTTTTGGACTCAAACAAATAAACACACAAAAAATAAATGTAAATTGTTGTGATAAGAACTGAAATAAGGTCAAGTGGTTTACATCTATTAATTCAGTTCTCAGTAAACTCAACAGTCTCAATTGTATTCTTGCCCCCACCTGATGGCCGAATGAAGAACTGCTATCTATCTATCTATCTACTATCTATCTATCTATCTATCTATCTATCTATCTATCTATCTATCTATCTTTCTGTCTGTCTGTCGGTCTGTCTTGTCTTGCAGATGTATACAAATGTATCTCTAATAATTAAGGTTAACCGCCGTCTTTTGTTTGCATATTTTCCCCTTGTTTTTGAAGGAGGAGGAAAAAATGGTCTGGACAAATGAGTCTTGACCGGCCTTTTAGTAAAAACCCCTTTTGATTCCCTCAACGTTCCCAACTACACTCAATTGAGACATCCTCCACACCTGATGTGCTGTATAATGAATGCCTAATTCATGTAATTAGTCCATTAACTGTAATCCCAGCATATGTTCGGCATGCCCTGAAGGCGTCGTTCTCCCAGGTACTTCTTTTTGATGTCACTGAGAAGCAGCTAATTAATTTTGCATGCATACTAATATGGGACTCGGCTTAGCGGCTAACCTTTGTATTTATCGCTGTAACCTTTACGGGAAACGGAGGAAATCCTGCAAAGAACAACAGCAACGACAGTGCGTTTTTATGCTGAATTGAAATACCACAAAAATCGGTATGTTTTGAAATACATTTATTGATTTCATTGTTATTACAAGTAATTAATATGTCAAACTAAAACAACAATTATGCATAATTAGAAGCATGTTTACAATAATTACACACAGGCTAACATGAGCGTTAAGCATTTAAAATTCGCTATATTAATAATTTCTTAGGCTATATCTAAGCCACAAACGCTGAGCTCAGTCTGTATGCGTGTATAGTATAATTGCACCGTGGTTCCTTTAAGTTAAGTGATGATACAGCTAACAAACCATAAGCCCATAATTAAGACAAAGTCCATCAAGCAAATGAGGGCAGTGTGAGATAATAGCGTTTAACTGGATTGGCGCTCGAGCCCCTCCCCTATAGTTTCGCCCGCCACTAAAGGCTTTTGAGCATCGTAATGAGAGCCCTCTGTCTGCTAATTAATTGACATTCTCTTGAATATTCATACGCCACATCACAAATACGCTCTTAATTGCACCGTAAAGCATCTCAGGGGAAGCAAATCGCCGCAGACTTCATTAAAAGAATGCTGGTCGGGCTCGGAAAGGTATAGGATGAGTCCGATGTAAAGGTCCGACAGGTTACCTGCGACTGTAAAAACGGAAAACTCGGGGCTTCCCGACAATAATGCACGATAAACACGCATATATACTATGAATAAAACAAACATGATTACTTCAGAGCGTTATTATTGTGAATTATGATGCACTGTTGTTGGCATAGTGTCTCGAAATAGGCATTTTGATGACATGTTTATTCAAATGTTTGCATTAACAATGTCAATTACACCGCCAGCCATTGCAATTTGTTTATTCATTAGTTCTTTGGTAAATCTACATTGCCTGCAGAAAGATGAAGCTGATAATGCGATGAAATACACGTGGAGTTGACTGAGAGCTCAGCTGGGTTCTGCTCGACAGCAGCCTGACACTAACGGCAAGCAATAATAATACAAAATAATAATAATAATGTTATATATTATAAGCCAGTAATATTTATTATATTACATCTGACGATATTCAGTTATTATTTGTATTTCTATTCAGGTATTCTATTTGTGTAAAATGACTCGAATATCGCTACCTGTTTATTGCACTTTTCATTGTGAAAAGAAATTTCACATTGAATACTCCTTTTTGACATCTATTCTTTTGTTTGGATCGTTAAGTAAACATGTCAGAAAAGACTGCAACTGTAATCTACGGTCTACAAAAGCTGAACTTCTTGAGAAGGCAAATTTGACATAAGTATTTGGTTATCATTTGTTATCCTTGTAGAATAAGCAAAGCGTCTATTAATGATACTATTTCAAATATATTATATTTTTATAATAAATTGCCTATAATTGTTATTGCAACCGTTGACAATTGACTAAAAAACAGAGATTCGCTCAGAACCCTTTTTTAGAAACATTTTTGTCAGGTCACACTTTTTCCTTTTTAAATGTCATATATTTTGCCCTAGTTTGTGGCAAGGCCCCGTTTTGATCAGATACACATGAGTACACATTTATTGACATTAATGACCATAATTCATACTTTTGTATATTATATACTTTCCTAAACAATGTGCACGAGGTTTGTTTTTGGGGGGGGGGGCCCTCCCTTTTTTTTCCTGGGTGGCAGCATATCCCAAAGTTGATTCAGTTTGACAATATTGTTTTGCTATCATTCGCTGCCTTACAATGAATGGCATCGATCCTCTTTTAACAACATTTGTTTCCTATTGTGTGGCGGAGGGCAGACGTGTGAAAGTGGCTGTTTGATTCTCTTTTTCATCCGCGTGACCTCAGCCTTTGTGTCCCATCGCCCTGGGAATGTCACGCCTCACTACTCTACTTTAAGATGCTTCAGAAAGTGCCTTTGTTTTTCTGCCTTTTTCAGACGCACACAAAATTGTTCTCGGTCCCCCCAGCTGTAAAAGATACTTAAGACTGGAGCCCCCGGTTCACAAGTGCAATGCAATTTGGCTTAGACCAACCTTTGTTCAGCCTGTACAAATGACCAAACTCACTCGCACATTATACAGTTGATCTACTGCTGCAGGGACTCGAGCCATTCAAGAATCGTGGTGGCATTTGCAGAGAGCCATTTGAGCGCTGCGCTCGGGGCTGGCGGAAGAAAAAGCAGCAAATCTTCGGTGAACAAATACACACTCGTCCTCGTCACATTGGTTAACCGTTAAGTTAGACAAAGCCTGATGTCCATGACGCCAGCTGCCGGAAACTTTAATCCCGCAAAAAAAAAAAAAAAATCGGAGAAAGTGCAATGAGTTGGGTGGTCCCTCATCACAGGTTGATACTGTGCCATTGTGCGGTGATTAACTGTGAAAACATTTGCCTGCGAGTCTGTAGGATCAGCAGAGGAGCGCGCGGGCGACTGGGCTGATTAGCATAATATTGCAAATATATTTTACACGGTACGCGTGCAATTAAAAGATTCTGGAACGCTTTGCATTACAGCGGAGACAAGATGGACAATCTAAAAATGGGACGGTGCATCGGAAAATGACAAGCACACACACTGTCTGATTTGTTTTTTAGTATAGGTCATAATTGTGTCCAGTTAGAATTGTTTTCGATATTTTAATGTTAGTTCAATTTTAATTCTACTGTTTAAAATGATTAATGGCATAATTGTTATTTTGGACATTTACATTTTATCGCCACGAAATAAAAGAATAAATGTCTAAGTAGCTTTATTTTAACTGGTGCTGTTGTAGTGAGGGTTGTAGATATTAAATTCATAGCCGACAAATTTATGAATACCATATCAAAGTTTGAAACATGTAGCTCTCGAAAATCGTCTGAGTTCCAAACACAGAAAGTTGTTAATGTATAGGCTTTTTTTTGTGAAAACGGTAATGTGAACGCATTTGTTTTTTTCGATCGCATCCCTGCTAAGCACAGTACTCGCGGCTTCAGAGACGTCTATCTGACGTCCTCCATTGACATCTGCAGACGATGTTTTTAGAGTGTTTTGCTCATCTGCAAACCTCCTGTAGGACGTTTTCTGATCAGATGTCATGTAGACATTTAGAAGATGTATTTAAGATGTGTATGATTTAGAATGTATGTAAAAGCTTGGTCAAATCTTAACCAGACGTCTATCAATGTTGTACACAGCAATGCCTTTCCAGATGAAGAGATCTTTACCAGAGCCTCTTTCAGACGTCATGATTGCTATCTGGGATCCTCTTTCCTCGCACACTAGGAAAGTCCATAGTTGTTTTCTATGTTTCTTGTCTGGGTAAACCTTTGGCAGAGAAATAAATCGTTTTTAGAGCGGTACCGCACAAATCTCCCTCTCTTTCACTGAAGGTGTCGGATACTTTGTGTCGCACCGTCAGAATGGCAGATTCATTGAAGAATACTTGCTTTTTCACCACCTCGACGTTGCTTCCCTCAGAAGAACTCTGGAAAACTTCATGTGAAAGAAGCCTGGAAAATGGGAATCTTTTGGCCCTTTTCTGTCAATACACAAGCAGAGGAATGACAAGTTAAAAGAAGCAGCCTACTTCATGGCGCAGCGAGAAGCTGCATGACTTCCTAGCTTGGAAAGAAAGTGTTTCTGAGACGGTGATTGTGTGGCAACCAAGGAAACTATAACGCTTTGCTTGGTACTTTCCTCCTGTTTTGTAAATATTAGCTGCCTGGTAAAAGTCTTTTTTCCTCTCTTTCCGTGGTTTTGATACAGACCTTTTCCCTCCTGCATCTTCCAAACAGGCATCAAAATAAACAATGCGTATTGCTTCTAATCACTTGTGTGGTTGATTCTATTCGCGATCCGTCAGAGCAGTCAGGGGTCTCATTGGTGGATTTATGGTGGAAAATTTGCATAAATTATGAGCAAATCCGCGAGCTCGTGTGTGGTCCATCGCATAGCAAACTCGCCAAGCGGAAAGGTGGCCCTTGGTGAGCCCTGAAAAAAAAGCTTGAATGGCCATTGCTCAAAATAGGCTTCCATTTGGTTTTCACATTCATATAATTGACTTATGGATATTTTATACAGTTTTCACAACGCCACTCTGAAGGCTTTATTTGCATATGTGAAGTACTTTTCAGTTTGCTTTACATGAGCACAAAAGCCCGCCTGGCATCATGAAGTTTCATTTCAAGAAGGTTTTTTTGTTTGTTTTGTTTAAATGTTTGCATATTTTCTAATGCACACTCCAGGTCTCCTTACTTGTGTGGCTTTCAGGGAAAATATCTCACCATTTTATTTGAAATAAAAATCATTTTGTATCGCATCGACTGTTATTGTGAATTATTATATGTTGGAAGCCTTAATGTGTACAAAGGTCGTGTCTTTTTATGTTTATCCTGTCGTCGGCTTTGTGAAGAGGTTTCTCAAGTATTGCTGTTAATATTGTAGGATGTGCCCGCGCATTTAAACCCGCAATAATGAGATCTGGCCACATCTTTAAAATTAAGCGAATATTAATCATTCAAAAAAATACGCTTTGATGATTTGTTCACACTTTACAGTGTTAATGTGTATTTGCATAAGTAAGCACCGTGTAATACTAATGAGCTATGTGTAATTATTTAGTAGCTGCTTGTGAGCACGCATTGTCATTGATATTAATTGCACAGTAAATATGTTTTCATCATTATGCCGTAACATTTTTGTTTCCATCCATTACATTTGTCAAAAAAGTCACGTTATTTCTACCAATTTGTAATAAGGTCGAAAGCGTGCAATAAAATAATCAGTGTTGCTTGAACTTAAAAAAAAAAATCAAGGCAGCAACTGAACTTTCGTTTCAAATTTAGTATTTTTACCATGTTATTATAGTGAGATATGTGCACATTCACCTTAAAATGTTGTCGTGATTTAATAAAATATGTATCGCCTGACTGTATCGAAAGACCATCCGTGAAACATTAGCTCATTTTCTAGTTGCTAATAAACATATGCTTATGGGCTAAATGGCATATGTATGACTCCCTTGGCTCATTATAATAACGAGGCGCTCAGGTTAGTCATGTGGAAATACATGGAAAAAATGTGTCGCTACACGGTTTAATTTGCCCTCCACATGTTTACGTTGGGATGCAATTGACATTTTCGCTCTAAGGAGGCATAACAAAGCCGGCAAAAGTCATACGAACTGTGTCATGACAGCAAGACAAGCAAAAAGTAACTGTGACGATACAATGCAAACTGCATGCAAGTTCCAGCCAATTTCCATGTCAAACATCCCATTGCTCAGTAGCTCCATTTGTACGTGTGAATTGTAGACCAAGCACCCTACGAAGCGCACAGAAAGGTTCACACACATACCTTCACACACTGTTACCGGGTGCCATCGCAGTTCAATTCCGGTTGCCGAGCCTTTTCACCCCTTTGCTCTGTCTTCAAATGGAAATGATTTCTATTGGCCCAAGGTGTCCATGTAAATAGGTGTAAATGAAACCAGATTATGCCTTTCTCCCAGCCCCCCTCCTCCCAAGGCGATTGTCATGTGATAGCAAAGAAGTGGCACATTAATGAAGCGCCTCTACAGGGGTCTTTTCTGCCCATGTCGCCACATAAAACTATCAGATGGTTAGAGGAAGGACATGGAGGCAGCCACTTAGCTCTTAGTCTTATCAAGAAAGACGGAGAGAGAGAGAGGATCTGGTCCATTCAAGCTGGCCTGGGAAGAAGGAAACCCTACTACTTCTTCTATCTTGAGTTCACAGCACCAGAGAAGTGAACTTGCAGGACGACTCTCGGCGCTCTTCAGAGAAAAAAAAAATACTAAACGACACAAAGACACAGACTTCCAGCTGAATTCCAACGCAGAATTTGGACAGGATGCCTAGACCCGGGAGAAACACGTACAGCGACCAGAAACCGCCGTACTCCTACATTTCCCTCACCGCTATGGCTATCCAGGGCTGTCCGGAGAAGATGCTTCCACTTAGCGAGATCTACAAGTTTATCATGGACCGCTTTCCTTACTATAGGTACCCCCAACAGACATAACTGGTCCTTTAGACGAGCATATCCTCTGGTTGGGCATCACAAACGATACATCGCCTTGATCTTCCTTTCTGGTCCGATCCTGACTCTGTCTGTCATGTTCAACGACTCATGAACAACCGCTCCGTTCGAAAAATGCCCGTTAGGACTGCGCCCGGATCAGCCCGGAAAGGGCAGCTTCTGGGCTCTCCATCCCAGCTGTGGCGACATGTTCGAGAACGGAAGTTTCCTGCGACGCCGCAAACGCTTCAAGTTGATGACATCAGAGCACCTGGTGCCCAGCAAGCCCTCGGACGCTGCCCACTACCTCCAGCAGCACGCCAAGCTCCGGCTCAGCGCCCTGGGCACCCACCTCCCCCAGATGTCCAGCTACAACCTGGGAGTGTCCCAGCCGTCTACATTCAAACACCCGTTCGCCATTGAGAACATCATCGCCCGAGAGTACAAAGTGCCGGGAGGGCTGGCGTTCTCCACCGGGTATCCCCTCCACAACCAGCTGACCACAGCCTGGCCCCATATGTACAGCACTAGCATGATGGACAGCGCGGCGACCATCTCCATGACCAGCAGCGATTACAGTGCCTACGGTGTGCCCATCAAGTCGCTTTGCCACGGCGGACAGACCTTACCGGCGATCCCCGTCCCGATCAAGCCCACGGCGTTGCCTCACCACATCCCCGCTTTCCTGTCGAACTTCGCTCTCTCAATTACTCTGCCTTGTCGGATCTTTGCGCAAAGTTGTCAGGCGTGTCCGTGCCGCTCACCTCGGAGCTTTAGACTCGCTTCTTTTGGTAGCTGGGGTCCTGTTCGCTGCGTTCTTTTTGCACTTATGTTCGGTTCTCGGTGCCCGGTTATGGTGTGTTGGTTCGTCGTTGCGAACTGGGCCTCTACTCGGTGGAACACCGGTAACTCCAAAAAAGTAAAACCCATAGAGGTTGAATTTTAACTATAGACCTTGAAAAAAACACTGGCTATACAATCAAGGCAAGAGCTATCTATGTTGCAGTGATGTTAATTTATGTGTATGTTGTTCAGATTTAAAGTGTTGCTTTCGATGATTCCAATCACACGGATAGACACGGATATCATATTGTAAAATGAAGAGTTTTTACATTTTAAATATCCAGAATTTATGTGTTCGTTCGAGTGGGTTGACTGCTGACAAATTCCAAAGCACTGCGATCTGCTTCGTGTTTCAATCGCACATGGCAAGTGCTCGTCGTTTTACAGGTTATCGCCTATGATAATAATTGTTAGATAATTTTACCGTGCTGAAAATGTGCGTAAGTTGGAATGCTCACTATTTTTTATGTAGTTAGTAGTCATGCTACTAACGTCCTAGACGACTAAACTTGTCTCAGTCTGCAAACCAAATACTATACTTGATCTAAAACACACACACACACACACACACACACACAACTACAGTATGCTACAACGGCAAACTTGAAAAAAGTTTAAATAGTTTTAAAAGATAGGGTCTTCAAGTAAATATGTGAATATTTGCAAATAAGTGATATTGAATTGTGTCCAATGCACTTTTTAGTTAGATGTTTTACATTATATTTTGCAGGAAATTTTTTGTGAGCGTTTAATTTAAAGCCGTGGTGACCATGTGTATTAAATGCCGTACATTTGTACTTTTTGTTCAGATATAAAGCATGCCTTTTCCAGACTTTGTGTTGTTTTGCTGCAAGCATGCGTGCTTTTGAAAGATGTGCAAAACGTCTGCATTAAATTATAAACTTGGTCATCAGAATATTTTTTCATTAAAATTGTGTAAACGTATACATTTCCTCTTGTATTCGTTTGTGAATTTAGCTAGTGTTTTTCTCTTTCTTCACACAGACGGTCACTCATGTACACTCAAAATGTAAAAAAACAATTATAAGTATATAAATATTATTATTATATTAAAATTACTGAATGCAACAGTAATTAATAGCTATAGTACTACTTTTTCCTCTTTACAAACTTTTGCTTAAGTAAATCTATCTTATTTTTTCTAGTATTTAATAAAATCTTAATACTATATTTTCTTCACAAGCTCTTCTTTTTAGTTTTAGAATAAATACCGGTGCATATTTTCTGAACATCTTAAATGATTTAAATTCGCTCATCGGATCATGCAGGTGAGCATTTTTCTTCGAGGAAAAGCACAACCGACAGACTGGAATAAATGAATGAAGCTCTTGATTAGGATGCATGAAGTTACTGTGCCGCAGTCACAGCACACACAAGCAGACTCATTCATCAGCTCAGCCACTCACTTCAGCTACAGAACACTCCAGCACGTCGAGTTTTAAATCTTAACATTTACATTTCATCAGAGGGCAGAAATAATTTCGAGGAGAGAAAAAAAAATACGTTATGCATTGTTTATTTCTAGAAAACGTTACTAGATTATATTTTATGCTTGCAAACTGCTTATTTTAAATATTCCTGATATTCCACATTTTTTTTCTATTTTAGTTTTTTAATTGGGTTGAATTCAATTCTTAACTAACACAAACCCCCAAAATCAGTTTCAGTTTAAATGTAATTACCTTTCATTTCTAAATTATTTTTTTTACCTTAAAATTACTCTTTATATTTAATTATTATCTCTATATTAGGTTGCCCGAGATTTTTACACTATGATTTCACCGCTTTTCAGCATTTTACCTCCTTTTTTACTCTCAGATTTAATGGGGGGTCCATTGATAAAGGATATGTCGCGGTCAGAATGCGAGAAACAGGTGCATTGTTTGCGTCCCCGCATTGAGAGCAACAGCCTTCTCCGGGATATTAAGCAAATACATTAGAATTCCGTCACTTTATGCAATTGAGCTGATCAAATAAAGGGTCCCTGGCCACTTCATTCACCCTCATTCACTTGAATAGAAAGTGCAAAGAATTGCAAACTTAGACTGGGCCACCGATGTAGATTTAGTCTTTTTTCAGAAAGACAAAAAGGCCGATTTCTCACAAACACATAGCTGACTGGGGGACTAGGAAACGAGTTCTGAGACCCCTTTGGAATTTAAATCCAACCCCTCCCCCTGAGAGACTGTTTGCACAACACTGCAAGTTTTTTTTTCCACTCTTCCCCTTTTGCTTTTCTTTTCATTTTACTTTCTTTTCTGGGGTTTGACATTGTGTTGCATTGATGTTTACTCTAGGTTATCATACTGATTATCCAGAAGTGTATGTTTAGCTTTTTAAGCATTTACTTAAACAAGGAATAGGCTATTAAAAATATAAATATAAAACAAGCTTCACAGCGGTATAATAAATGTAATGTCCAAACATTTGTTTTATTTATTCATTTTATTTAAAGATAAAGGTTTAATCAATAGACATGTTTTGCATATTAAACAATTTTACAGTTTTTAACACAAATATTTCGTTTATTTGTTTTTAAATGAAACTTCAAAAAACGAAAATGTAATAAAAAATCAATAGACCCGTTTTAAATGTCAAAAGTTTTTCTTAATTTTATTTAAAGATGAAAAGTCTAAATCAACAGGCATGTTTTACAGAAATTCATTTAATCAGTTGTAGCTTTAAAAAGATAAATAATAGCTTTACTGAAGAAAAGGCATTTTTCTTATTATATATTAATTTACAGTTGATTATTATTGTATTTATTTCAGCATTATTATTTTATTTGACTAATTTATCACTAACATGTAAAAACGTTTATTTTAGAAAGGCATAACATAAAACTATTGCAGTGCTGCTAAACCAGCTTGGGTTACTGCCTAGTGTCAAACAAATATCATTTATGTATTAATTAAATTATTATCTGTCATATGTCCAATATTTTATTTTATGTAGACGTGGTAAGATGGTTTTATAAAGTTCGGGCGGGGTGTACAGTCGCCCGCTTTGGTACGTGCTTGTGCAGTGGCTTTACGCCAACTTGGCGGGTTGGCGATGGCAGGCTGGTAAAAGGTGTATGATGGTGGAGTCGTCTCTGTCACCAACAGTCAAGGCAAGTCGTCCAACACATTATGCTGGAGAGCAGCAGCTTGTTGTGATTTCAGGGCTCGTAATAACGAAGGCCTCAGTTGTCTTCGAGTGGGCTTTTTCTCTGTTCATTAACACCGACGTGAACTCTGTTGTGTAAGCAAAGACAGAACGATGCCCCCCCCCATCGACTACATGATCCACTCCTACAAAGAAGGTCATCCTAGGCAGGGCTAAAACAGAGCTGCCACGCAAAACCACATGGGTAGGTTAAGTTCGAAAAGTTACTTTGCGTTTTTGTGTTAGTGGTCTCCTACCGTAGGGACCCCAGTAAGGACACATAAGTAGGGAGGCTTGAAGCCCGCCGGCGAGGCGGCGGAATAAACTCGACTGAACCTCCAACGGAGGGATGAATGGACAGTGTACGCTGTGTATGTCGACTAATCAAATCCGTTTGACAGAACTTTTGGTTGATTAGCTTTTGCTGACTCGAATGACTTCATTTGTTGTGCAGGTGAGGTAAACTGGGCTCATCAGCAAAGTACGTAAACCGGAGGTGTTGTGACCAGATTATCCAAGCCATGGTTTGAGGCAAACATCCCAAACCGTTCGCTAACCAATCTTTAATATCCCACAGTGGTTACATGACGATGTAAACAAATCAAAACGGTCTGGTTGTAACTGGGGTTCGTGCATCAAAAAAACAGCGTGTGTTTGTTTTTGTTGTTTGGTTTGTCGGTAGCAGGGTGAGACCCAGGGCGGGTAGCTAGCTGCTGCACGCTGCAGCTTGGTGCGTGTGTATCTGTAGGGATCTCGGTCATTCGTGAAGCGATCGTGGGGCTTTTGCTGTTAGGGCTCTCACGGCGGATGGAGGATCGCCCTTAACGATTGTCATGCGTTTACAGACAGTGTCAGGTACATCGTGAACGCAGCTAACGACCATCTCTAAACGGCGATTTGACATTTCGTTATAGAGACGTCCGATACGGCTGGCAGATGAAGGGCAGAAGGGCACTCGGGTAGGAAAAGACTGTGGGGTCGTGGGGGTGGTCGTACTGATGCTGAATGGAAGGGTTCGGGTCTTTGAGCCAGAGAGACGGGCTCGCGGATGTAGGCCTGGCTACAGGGGTCGAGGCAAACATTGCCTAGGACCACATATCCAAAGTTGGGAAATTGGGGAAACTGACCTGTGGACTTGTCAATCAAAACACTTCTGCCTGACGGAACTGTAGTCACCACACGAAAGGGAACGGCTGTAGACACGGTTTGTGGTTGTTGAAATATCGATGGTTTGGAGTAAAATGGCCAACCAATGCGCTAAAACCACAGCCCCAACGGTGGAAGTTGTGGAAACTGAGACAGGATGTCAAGGCAAAGTCCTGTTTTAACTTCGCACAAACGGTCGGCTCATTGGTGTGTATAGGTTTGAAATTTCTTGCTCTTGCGTCGTCAATGCCCGCGGGGGAGGGGTTTTTGGGGGGGGTGGAACCAAAAACATAAGGTAGATCGCAAGGGTTTACCTGGGGGGGATGGGCGGCGGATGTAGTGGGGTTCCTTCGTCACAGCAGTGCGGGGTAACGTGGAAGCCGACAGGGGTTCTTCAGTAACAACGGCTGTGGAGTAGCGGCAAAGCGTAGGCCTTCAGAACCGCTGTGGTAGGTTTAGTCCATACTACCTTCCTCTTGGTGCGGGGTCGCATTGTGACAGATTAAGGGATCTTCTGTATTTGTGGGGGGGTTAAGCACGCGGGGCACTATGGCCTCATGTTCGACCGCACATGAGCTGGGCAAAACACTTGGGGGTAAAAGCTTGTAAAAATTAATCCGACCTAAAGGCACAGGTTCTCTTTCGGTTGGTGGTTGGGTTTTACCGAGGCGCAAAGGGGGGCCAAACCGGGCACTGTGTCGGAATGTGACGAACGGTGTGGTAATCTTGGGGCTGGGAGGGCTGCGTGTTCGTGCGCTGTTTGGCAGAGGCCACACGTGTTGAGGGGGGTACGAACAACCGCCGAAACAAATAATGGTGGAGGTAGACACGCGGGCCTGCTCGGGTAGCAAAAAGCAGTTGGGTCGGGATTTGTGTGTGTTTGGGGGGCCTTGACCGGCTGCTTGGTGGTTATAATGGGTGATGGGGTCGACACCTCCAGGAGACAGACCCCGAGGGATAACAAACAAGAAAAAGGAGAACGCAAGCCAAAAGAAAAAAACAAGGAGGAGACAAGCACAGAAATAAATGAGACAGGGCAGTACAACACCCCAGGCTTAACCCAATCAATTGGTAACAAGTTCTTCTGATGTCACTGCCATATATCCTGTATGTGTGGGTCATATAAATCTCCCATTGTAACAACTTCAAGACAGTGGGACCCGCCCTATGGGGAGTCATGGCTGGTCCAGGGTCACCTGGTATTGTGGGTCCAACATGACCCCAGAACATGGGTTGGGGTTGAACACGCTGTGTGTGCATGATAGAATGTCAACATCTGTTCAGCTGGTGGGCAGGAACGGTGAAACAAATTATGCAGTGGGAGGTGTCCTCACATTTCTAACTGCTGCAACCACACAAGCTACGTACTGAATGGGGGGCAGACCCGATGCCTATTGAATTAAAGACGAAAAGTAACTAGACTAACAGCTGGAAAATATGATATAACGAACTTTGAAACACAGGATTCTGATTTAAAATGGTTGCTGAGGAACATTAGAAACCTCACATTAAAATGAAAACGAGTTGTACCTAATATTAGTTATAATATATATTGTATATAACTTGTAATATCTATACACACCAGGTTTTATGTAGAAAGAATAAAGACACTTGTTATAATGAATTACTGTATATAATGAATACAGTCTACAAAAAACCTTAATACTTTTTGATTTAATAAAATTTTTTATATGATTGAATACATTTATCAATGATTATAAGACAGTATTATTATATTAATTATATTATATTATATTATATATTTTATTTTATATATCAGCTTTTTCATGTTGATTAATTCACTCTTATGTGTTTTTCCCCATATTTATAATCTCTCAGAAATAAATTACAAATGTTAATTTAGACACCACACACACACACACCCACACACAGTTTGTTTTTAAATGGTTTTGGACTCTCCTAGGCATCATGGTTTGTTATACTGACAAACCATATATCTATTACCCTACACCTAAACTTACCCCTTACAGGAAACTTTGTGCATTTTTAGTTTTTCAAAAAACTTAATTCTGAATTATTTATAAGCTTTTTGAATTACGGGGACACTGAAAATTTCCTCATAAATCACCTTCTCGTTGTAATACCTATGTCATACCCATGTCATTAGACAAATTTGTGTCCTCATAAACCACATAACAGGCACACAACACACACACACACACCACCCACACAAACCACACACACACACAATTCCTATTACAAAATTTCTATTCCAATATTATGGCCCCATTCAGTGGATCCATATATTTTTTGTTTCAAGTTGATAATTAAATGGATGAATGAAATTATTACGTTTTTTTACTTTATATGATACATTATGAATACATGTTAAGTAAATAAAAGTTTCTAGAATTATATTTATATTATTCATTATATTATGACTTGTCAGTGGCTGCATTCAGTGGTCAGATATGTTTGTTTCATGTTGATTCATTAAATATTAGTTTTTCTCCCCCCTCTCATGATTTAGGATTAGAATAGATATTATCTCGAGTTTCCTCCATTCGGTTGCACCTGGTCTCTTAACTTAAGATGTTAAACGCATTTCCTCCCTGTTAGAGTTAATGGGGCTAACTTAGCATAGCAGGGGCAGTAAAAGAGTTTCTAATTGTTATTCAAGATAAGGATGTGTATTGTCTCAGGAAGGTGATAACAGCAACCATTAGCCGGGATCTTAGGTTTTAAAGGTCTCTACTTTCACCTGAGCGGAGGCTGTCCTGTCTTACCAGTGCACGAGGTCAACTGAGCAGCAGTCTCAAAGCACGTTTGTTTGAATTCACCGCTTTGCACCTAATTTATCACAGTGTGTCACCTCACGATGATATTAATTATATCATCTGTGAAATGTTGCAATATTAGCTGTAGGAAGAGTTTGCTGCAGGACTCCGTTTTGAATCCCCAGTTGTTGTTCCCATGTTCAATAAGAGAACCCATAAATTAACATATGTTCTGACACTTCGAACATCCAACAAAAAACCAAGCCGAAGCCTCCAGACTCTGCAGGGCTGTGCAGGTTCAGACAGAGCCCCGCGTGAGTTTTTCCTCCTCCTATTCATCACGCTTCAGGCTTCGGCTCTGTCAGTCTGGGCCTCAGCATTCCACACCACCAATCAGAAGCCCTAGTGTTTTTCCCCATGCATTCTCTAAACTATTATTCCATCTCGGCTGATTCTGGCCAACAGCCCATGATGTCCAATTTTGGTTTTGACGCAAATTGGAGAATGAACGTGCGGGGGGCTCGGCTGTGGTGTTTAGTGTGGTTCAGCGCTGTTTGTTTTGGAGGACAATAGCCATTTGGCAAGACTCCATGTTATTGCAGTTATGAAACCCAGCATGTCTGTGCAGTGAGCTTGCTTTAGTGTAATAAGTTAGGTGTAGGTGGATTATAATTGGGCATAAAACCTCTTTTGACATAGGGTACATTTTAATTGCTGTCTTGATTTGGTCATTTTGTAGAATACTGTCCTATTATTTTTTAAGTATTATATTATATCCTCAAAACCCCAAATCTCAGTATCATCATATTTTTAATAGCTGTGGGGTAAACAAGCAACAACACGAAATGTACACGGGGATACATTAGAACAATTTTTTTTTCTTTACTTATTTATTGTAGTTTTAAAAACTGCTTTCATACATTTGTATTAATTCATTTTGTGTTTCATAATTATTCTACTGTTTACATTTTTCTTAAAAACCTTTAATAAGGCAACAGTATACATTAAATATAACATTGAGATTAAATTATGGGCCTAACTTGGTGATATGTCTGTAATATTTATGTTAATTCATTCATTAATTATTCATTATATGGTAGCAGTTAATTTAAAATACAATTTCATTTAAAATCATTTAAAATACTCACCACGTTACATTTGAAAAATGTTCTGAATTTTAAAATATTAAAATTACTGGTAAATCTTAGACAGTCCTAGATTTGTTGTTGTACTGATATAAACCACTTAACCAGATTAATTATGGGCATATTTTAATAATATTGGTAATTAGATATTCTATAGACCATGTATCTATAGATCTTATTCAATATCTATAGATATGTAAATATTTATTAAAAACTTTATTTTTAATTTAGAAGTAATTAACATATGAAATTATTATATATTATGTAAATCTATATACATATTACCATTTTTAGACTAGAAATGTATATATTTCAATGATGTTAAGAAACAAAATAATTAAAATTGATAATTAAATAAGAATACTAAATTATAAAATACAATATAATGTCAAATAATATTATTTAGGGAGAGAAAAATCTTCGTTAAGAAAAATAATATAAAATATCTGGTACAGCTTAACCTTTCTCTCTCTTCTTTTCCCTCTCTCTCTCTCTCTCTCCTCTACTCTCTCGTCTGTTTCAAAGCTCTTTACGACAAAACATAAACATCTCCTGTAATGATGGAAGCTAGCAGATTTGGCACTCGGGTGTTTGGGTGCTGAAGAGTCTTCGCTGCAAGGCGTTAAATATGTTAGGACAGTAACAGCCTCTGTGGATTTTTTAGTATCCTTGCTATTTCCCCTGCTGCGACAAGCTAATCTATCACCATAGATCTTATCTGTGATTGTGGCGTGGTAACTCACACCCTGCACCGCCACTTCAAAGGCCAGCGGGGCAGCATAGGTGCGGGAGGGAGGCTGGGAGAGCTGAGGGCTATGTCCAGGGGTGAGAAGGCATGATGCCGATTAGTGGTGTAAGGGGGGCCCACTACGGGGGGATCAGGTTCGGGGGGGTTGGGGGTTTAAGGAAGTACTGTGGCTGGAAAGTGTGCTTTGACAGCAACTGTCTCTGTATACTTTTTTCTCTTCTTCTTCTTTTTTTTGTACCGGGTCACGGCACCAACACCAGTGATTCATTACACACATAGGAAGTCACTGGTAATTGCTGGATGGAATAGGTTGTTGGATTATACAGTTAGAGACTAACTTTATCCTAAACTAATTTAGTTTAGGAATACCTCCCAGCACTTAATGCATTGTGTTGCCTTCTTGAGCATCAGTAAAGGTTTTCACCGTTATAATAGCTCCGGGAAACTGCTCAGGACAAACAAGGGACTCATGAACAACTACAAAACAGAAAGACAGTCGTGGATCATCCAGGAAACGACACACAGTATTAAGATTCAAGGGTATGTAAACTTTTGAACAGGGCCATTTTTATAAATTCTTCTTATTTTGTCTTGTGGAGAATATATAAACATCTGTTATGTGAAATAGCTTATTCAGGACAGTATTAAATAAACAATAACATGCAATTGTCATGATCCCTCTTATGGTGTTAAAATTATTAACGTTTTGCAATTCTGCAAGGGGCATTTACTGTGTGTATATATATATATATATATATAATATATATATAATAATATCATATATATATACTATAATAATATATTACCATACACACACACACACACATTAAAAAGTGTGTTTTTGTTAAATAAATGTCAGTTTAAGAAAAAAATATTGGCACATCTAGATTTTTTCACATTATCCTGATTTTGTTCTTCATGTGAATTACTTTTTCTACCACTTTTTTTTTTTTGGTCTATTTTTATTTCAGAATTGAAACCAAAGGAAAACCTGATAATTTCAATCTCAACATGGTTTTCTTGCACTGTTGGGTTTAAAAGAAGTATGATTTTTATCCGAACATTTTTGTTAAAAACACACTTAATCCAAAAATAATCATCATTCATTCACCCTCATGTTGTTATAAACCAGTATAAACCTTTCTTTCTTTTTTTGAGAAACAGAAAAGAAGATATTTTGAAGAATGCTTAAACTGTTTTTTTTTAAGCTTAAAATATTTATACATTTTTGTTACATTTGTACAATAAACTGTCACCACTTGATCTGGGCCCTGAAGCCAAACCAGTTGAAACCACTGTGGAAACATACAATATGAGATCCATCAACTGCTAAGAAACATCCATCAGCCCCTGGGCTTCATCGTTGTACATTTGAAATCTACCACACTGTATTCAACGGCAGAGGAAGCTGATAGTTGACTAAAACGGGCTCCTGTGACATGCAGATGGATGCCTCTTGTTGTCGAATAACAAGGCCCCATTGTCCCGCTAATGTAACTCCATCGGTCTTTGATCCAATCCCATGTTGTGACGATCAGTGTGAAAATTCCCCGTCAAGAGCACGATCTACTACTTTGTCTTTTGTTATCGTGATAATCTGCCGCATTCAAATTCGACTTTGTTCTTTTGTGTCTTTGTCGGCCGAGCACAATGCAGGGTTAATTAGCAGCCGCCGCAGCTCTCTGCGTTCCTCCACTGTTAATCACACTTGAAGTGTCCTCTTCAGAGTCAGCGACTCTCATCAGTGCCTCACTGCAAACACGGCCAAGGTCCAGCTATTAACAGACAAACAAAATAACAAACAGAGCGTCGATAATCCTGTCTTTAGGTGACAGAAGAATCGCATCTGTTCATGGTCAGCATGGAAATATTGTACAGTGGGACCAGGTGTGGATGAACTACTCAAATGAAATCATTTTAACGACATTTTGAACTGTTTCGACTGGTCTGACTGCTATTGAGAAAACTAGTATTTGATAGACAACGAATTACAATCGTACATTTAGATTAGTATATACATTATCTGGGAATTGAACCTGTGACCTTGGCATTGCTAGAGCTATGCTCTACCAGTTGAGCTACTAAATCAAGCTGGTTTAATGAGGTTACATTAAACAAAATTATTTTTAGGGATCAGGGGTCAACCAGAGTTATTATAGTTAATAAAACTAAAGACATTATTATATATATATATATCTATATATAGATATAATAATATTATAGGATATATGGTGTGTGTAGGTGTGAGTGTGTGTGGTGTGTATGTAATTAAATATTAGCAATATTTAAGGGGGGACAAAACAAAACAAAATTATACTAAAAATGACACAAAAAACACACAAAATTTCATAAAGTTAACAAAAAAAGATTAATAATTTTAAAATAATATAAAATAACTATACATTAGACGAGGGATGATGACCAGCATTGTTGTTCGAGTAAAAAAAAAAAAAGAAAAACACATTCCAAAATATTATTTAAAACCTAATAGTATTCACTGATACTAAATAACACTGAGTGAAAAGTACTCTAATAAGATGAATGAACAAGATACAGATACAAACTGTATTCAAATATAGGAAAATATATACTTTTTTACAGTGATTAAATGGTAACTTCTTGATGGTACAGGCAATTCAAAACCAACACAGCAATACAGTTCTAAGAACTGACTTGTATTTTAAAACTAGATTTTAAAGATTTTATTTGTCATGGACCCTTAGATTTCTTTTCTTGCCAGAAACTTGTATCCTCAGGAAATCAAACCCATTGACATTTCCTCAAACACCAGTCCACATAGACAGGATCCGAAGCTTTTGAGGTCTATTTTCTCTCAATATTACCCTTCTTCAGAGCAAGATCTCTACATTCCCTGGTGGTCTAATTTATGTTGTCACCAACCTCCCCCATTCAAAATATTATTAAAAACTATATAGTATCTCACTGATACTAAAATAACACTGAGTTAAAAGTTACTCAATTACTAAAAACATATATTGTTATAAATATCAGGGTAAGCATGTGCATTTCATGTTTGATTTTATATGATATAATTTTGTCTTTGTACTATATCTGGAGTCCAAAGATTGGGCTAAATTTGGGTCAATTGATTTATTTGTTCAAAAATACAAACATGTACAAAATAGACACAATGACCTTATTATGACAGGGAAAGGTCATTTGAGCCTGTAAAATTTCATGTGGTGTGATTCTCCAAAAACCTACTCATATTATTAATTTAAATTGATGTTGTTTAGAAAACAAATTACCTTGAAAATGTATTTAAAGACCTTTCTAAATTAATGAATAAGATACATATACAAACATGTACTCAAAATGTTAGGAAAATATATGACTTTTGACTTTTTTACAGTGATTAAATGGTAAGCTTTCTTGATGGTGCAACAATTTCAAAACCAACACGAATACAGTTTCTAAGAACTTGACTTGTATTTTAAACTAGATTTTAAAAGATTTTATTTGTCATTGATCCATTTAGATTTCTTTTCTTGCCAGACACTTTTATCCTCAGGAATCGAACCCATGACCTTCCTCATAACATCCAGTCCACATAGACAGGATCCGAAAGCTTTCTGAGTGTCGTATTTTCTCTCAATATTACCCTTCTTCAGAGCAAGATCTCTACATTCCCTGGTGGTCTAATTTATGTTAAGTCACCAACCTCCCCCATGGCTGTTTTGAAACGTCTGCGAATGGAGACTGTGTTGGTGCAGCCTAGTGCTGCGCCAGAGTCCCCAGTGAGATTACTCTCCACGGGAAAGAGCCACTCACCGAAACCATCTGCAAGTCCATGGGGCAGTTTGGGAGGAAAGACCAGACTTCTAAAGATCTCCACTCTCAACCCGCTTCCCGTGCGAAGCTAGTAATTAATTCCGATTCTGAGGAAGTCAGCGGCTGGCCTTGGATCAGCGGCATGTGTAATACACAGAAACCAGTTCCTCTGGGAAAACTGCTAGTCTTGGAATGGACAATTGAGCTCTGCAATGTTTTGAAGCTAAAGGAATATTCTAGTTAAACTCAATCGGCAAAATGTGTGATGTCATGTTGATTTCCACGCCAATTAAATTTCCACTCGTTCCTCCTTTTCTTAAAAAAAGCAGTAATCTGGGTTACAGTAATTCACTTACAATGGAGGCCAATACAACATGAAAAACACTGTACAACTTATGTCCAAGTTGTAAATTTACTTGCAAATTTCTGAGTGAAAATTTGCTTCTACACCGATAAACATCAAAATACTCAATGATTTAATATTATAGTCTAATAGTTTCTAATAGTAATAAGATATGATTAACAATATGCATGTTAACACGATTGTAGTGTGGGAAAAAAATCATTTACTAACCTTTTCTGTGTAAAGTTACATAGTTTTATAAGTTCTGTCAGGACCACTATCGTCAAAGATGATTGACAATTAGCATACAGTTTGGATTGGCGGTATGGTTCTGTTCTGGGCAAGAACTCCCTGCGCATCCATGCAGCAACTCCCTGCGCATCCATGGAGCCTAGCATTGATGAGAGCAGGGAGAGCAGCAATAACCCCCACGCCCCCCAGGGTAAACAGAAAAGAACCAACATAAATGTTTTGCAGATATCGTTTAAGTTCAATAATGTTATGTACACATTTTAGAATTAGTCTGATTCAAAGGAGAATCAGAAGGCTGAATCCTGACTGACAGAGGAGGAGCTGGGGATGGAGGAGGGTAATTAGGTATTGAGCAATGCGAAAACCGCTGATACTACTGAGGGACCTTATATATGAATACTTGGATAGGTGTCATATTCCCATAGGTAGATGGGGATCAGCTGAGAGTAAGCTGATGCGAGCTTGACTAACGTGGCCTGCCAGAACTAATGCTACGCTAGATTTATATAACTTTGTCGCCATTAAAACCCAATGCCATAAACCACAAAACCCCAAAACTGTGTAAAATGTGATCCGATTATTTACATATTTTACAGCTCAAATATTACACAAGTTTGAACAGAACAATGAATATGTGCTTTTATGAAATTATAAGCTTAATTTCTGCTTTTAATTTGGTCCCATTCACTTCCATTGTAAGTGCCTCACTGTAACCTCCAGTTTTGCTTTTTCAAGGAACGAGTCAAAATGGCTTTTTGTTGTTACCAACTTTATGCCACAAATGCTGTCAATTAATGTTTGACCTTTTTAGAAATGTGATCTGTGGTCAACTGAACAAGTAATTAACTCTGGAATACTCCCTTTTAAGTGAAGTTAAAGTGTTTAGGTTCAAGAGAATGGTAATTTGGTTGAAGCTATTTTTAAGTTAGAGTGCATATTAAAGTTATTGCGAATTTTTGAGTTATTCTAAGAACGGCTCGTAGAAATAGCACTGAAAATAATAAAATAACAGGTCTATGCACATATAAAACACATTTTGCATTCTTGAATTTTTTATTTTCTCCACATGACCATGAGCCTCCAGGTAATGCGTGTTAGTTACAGTATCTGTTTACACATGTAGATGCTAATGAAGCTTTAATAAACAAGAAATGGCACATTGCCGAAGTCAACGGCGATGATCCGCTGCCAACGCAATCCCAAAGTCACAAAGTTCTCCAAGGAGCGTTTTCCTTGCCCAATCGTAAGAAGAATGTAGGTCGTTTTAATTAATTTGCAAATGCGTCGAATGATGAAATATGATGAAATTAAGAAAAGGCGTATAGTTTTTAATAAACCATTAAAAGGAGAAATGCATTTCTGGGAGCAATTAACTTTGTGCGGACCTCATCCGTATTAATGCATGAATAACTTATCTGGAGTTGGTGGGTTCTCATTTTGGTTTCCTTTTCAGTCTGTTTCCCAACTTGTGATAACGATCAGATCTTCAAAAGTCAAAGGGGTCTTACCACCCTTCTTCATGTAATTTACATAAATACAAGTTTCTGCACATTCAGTTCAGAGTGTCACCTCAGGGTGAAGCATAACTCACAGCGCTGGTTTAGAATTGGATCGACTGGATTGACTGGATGACTGGTCGCTCACAGTTTTCTTCAAAGACAACTCATTGACATATAAAGTATGTTGGTTGCTTGGGTTTTGGATGAAACTGACCTTTTATGTTGATCTAGAATCTGACAGCTGTAATGTAACAATGTAGAAGGTTGATGAGGCTACATTATAAAATATTCACTTTTGTAAATAACGTTTCTAATGTGCTGAGTATTTTGCATTTCCTAGGAAGGCAAACCCTTTGGAAATTGACCATGGTTTTACTATAGTAACATTAATTGTAGTAACTATGGTTATATAGCAGAAATTTTTATAGATTTAGACTTTATTTAGGTAATTCAAGCATTTAAGTCATATCAAATTAAATACTTAATAACAAATGCATTTAAAAAGAAAATAATTTAGCAATATTTCCATATTTTTTATGATACTGATATAGGAGCTGTATTCCTGTATTATCTTTATATTATACCCCATACTACAATAACTTATGTATTCATTTGTTTGTTGATATATGTTTGTTTGTTAAACTATACAACTACATATACAATATTAAACCAAATTAATAATCAAAATAATAAAAAATAATGCACTCAAATATTTTTAAATCCTATATAACTCAAGAGAGGTTGACCAAACCTTGTTGTTTATTCTTATATTAATAATAATAATGTTATTACAGAGCTGTAGTATAAGTAGGGGATGTGCCGCCTCGTGTTTATGATTTTATTAGTAGTATTAGTATAAATAATAATGTTGAACAGAGCTGTTGTATTATATATTCGGGGATGTGAACAGACGCGGCTTGTTTATTATGATTATAGTATTATTATTTATAATAAATGTTGCTTACAAGAGCTGTATGGTTTATGTATGAGGGATGGACCCGCCTGTGTGTGTGTAGTATTATTATAAATAATATGTTTATTACAGGCGGTATGTATATATGGAGGGATGTGACCAGACTTTGTTTGTTTTTTAAAGATTATATTATTTAGTGATTGATTCTTCTTTTCTTCTTCTTCTTATGCGTCTTTATTATTATTATGATTATTTATATTATTATTATTATTAATTTAAAATGTATTATTCATTGAAATGTGAGTAAAGAACCATAAATTATATATAATTGAGGGATGTCCGACAGCGTTTGTTTGTGTGATTAATATTTTTTATAACAAAAAAAACGTAAACAAAAAATAATTAAATAAATAATAATAACAATAATAATAAACCATTTTAGAGTATAATCAAATTATATGCATTTAGTTATTAATTTAATATATATCAAACAAAAATATATATAATAAATATAAATGAATACAACCACGCCACACACACACCAAAAGTTCTATATTAATACTGTTATAAATACATATAATAACAAAGCAAATATTTTTATTATTATGACTAAATTTTGTTAACAAACCATAATTTGTATACTGAAGCCATCTAAAATCCATTGTTTACATTGTTAGTCTGGTATTACTACACATTCCGCTGTGTTAAACTTGGTTACGATGTGACAAGAAACTATTGACATTTTCATAACGTGCATTAAAGTGCGAGCCAAAACGTTCCACACAAGAATTTACAACGTTGTAACCCAGCCAAGGTTGTAAGTATGGCTGCTGCTCTGCCTCCTGTCCGTTAGACAGCTAGTCTGCGTGCGCGGGACAGTCTTGTAAATAAACAATCTCAATAACAAACCGGAGGGACAAAATGCGGGAGAAGGTGCGTTGGTATTAAGCCTGTACCGGGCCAAGTCAAATTGACGCCAGGATCAATGCGGGCCAGTGCAACACTATGCTAATTTCTTTTCTTTGTTCATTAGGTGGAGGGTGGACTGCAGAGGAGGACAAATAAATCAATTGGAGCAAAGGGGAAGCGAGAGGAAAAAGGAGAGAGGGGAGGGCCTGTGTTTTGTTGCACGGCGTCACCAAAGTCAAACAAAAGTACCCTCTTCTGGACAGCGATGACTTCTCCGCAAACCAAAAATACCAATGGTTGCCATAATGAGGGCAAGTGGATATTGTCTAGTGGAAGGCCAAAACCGGGGGAAGGACATAAGTGTGTCACCGTGGAAAGAGTGGGGAGGGGGGGGGAAGCGAGGTTGGGGAAAGTTTCACTCCACCCTCTGCCCCATCAAAACTCATCACAACCGGGATGGCGACCGACCGAAGAAGTGCTCTCGAGCAACACCGTGTCCCCGCGAGGGGGGCCGCCCCCAGACCCTGCCTCCCTCACCCTCTTTTGAGCTCCCTTCTCGGCCGGGGGGGAGGGCTCTGTAAGGGGCTGTAAACCACGCTGGCCTCTGCAGGCCACAACATCAGCGCTCCTGAAAAAGAAGGGCATGCATCTTTCAAAGGGTGGGGGCTGCCCCTCTGTATATACGGCCCCGTCGAGAACAGGTTAGCCCACGGCCAGTGTATTTGCACCGGGCATTATCAGGCGACCGGGCGGGTCATCTCCTCTCAAACACACGTAAATGTACAAAGTAGCAGATATAGGTGGATGCACTCTTCATTTTCCCCTGAAGGATAGGGCTGAGGGGAAAAAAAAAAAGAGAGGGAAAAACAAAAGCCGGAAAGAAAAGAACCTCCTCAGACTTTTCAAAAAGAGCTTCGGATTCTGTCCTTCTGAGAGAGGTGTGAAAGGCCGGGAAGATGAGAAGGGGGGGGGATTTGGCTGCACTTGTTGGGAGTGAGATGAGAACGGAGGGGGGCTTGTGTATTCAGAGAACTAATTCAGAACTGATTCCTCTAATACACTCCTGAAACACTTTTAATTGTGTTAGTTTGCATTCAAAAGGCACGTTTGCAGCTTTTAATTGGCGAGCGCTTTGAAATAATTGAAACGTGTGACTTTGTGGGGGACAACTTAAACAGTTCTAATGTGCTTTGCTGGTAGGTGCTGGACGCCCATTATTCCCTCATTCTGACGCTGTGGCATTTTGAAGGAGTCTTGAGCTGTTCTCTAAATAAAATGGCTATCGAGGTTTGGCACACCGGTCGCTACATTGTACCTAGTAATTGCAGTTAGTAATTAGCTTTAAACAGAGCTCCCATTGTGGTTAAGTGTTAATGACCTTTGACCAAAACTATAACTGTAAATTAAACTATGTTGAAGTTTTTTCTTAAAGGGAAAGCGTGTCATTTGTTTAAAAAAAAATGTAAATAGTAACTTCTATCCCAGCTTAATGAAAAGACAACTATAAGTAAAACATTTATAGTTTTATGCCCCCAAAAAGTTAAATAATCTGACAAAATTAGCACTTGCACAACCAATGGCATGAGTTTGGGGGCGGGGGGGGGATATCTGTATTTTCTGAATAACGAAAGAAAGATGAAAACCTTTTGAAACCGTCACGTGTTGGTGAGGTTTGAGGCTAATATGTACGCTACCTTTAACAGAGCTCTCGCTGAATTGTATTTTTTTAAAAAAAAACACTAGATATTATACCAACAACACAAAAACACCGTCCTCGTGGACAGTTTTTTTTTAAAGGGAAATTAAAGGGAAAGGTGTCATTTTTATGTTAATGATATCTCATTAACCCAGCTTTAATATAGCTAAATTAAAACATTTCTAGGTTCATTTCCCCAAAGACTTTAAATAACCTGACATAATATCATAATATTGTACAGACTAAACAGTGTTAGCCAATGGCATGAGTTTGGGGCGGGGCTATCAGTTTTCCCAAACAATTATGTAATCATCATGTTTGGTGACACCGATGGTCCTGAAATTATGTATTGCTCCTTTAAACAAAGCTCTCATTTTAGGTAAAAACTTTTGACCAAAAATATAACATTAAAAAACAGTGTTGACGTTTTTTCTTAAAGGTGAAGCATGTCATTTGTTGATGGAAATGTAATATCTTCGATCCCAGCTTAATATACAGAGATGACTAGAAGTAAGACATTTATAGGTTTATTTCCCCAAAAAGTTGAAATAATCTGACAAAATATCAAAATTTTGCAGCGACAAAGCACAAACAATGCCATGAGTTTGGAGCAGGTTGGACCTATTTGAAATTTATTGGTCATATTTTGTAATGCTAATGGTCCGGAAATGTCAAATTAGCTTTAAAGATCTCACTAAGGTAAAGTGCAAATGGCCTTTGACCAAAAATATGACAAAAACATTTTTCTTAAAGTTTAATATTTTTTTACATTAATTTAACGTTCAAATATCCTCAATCCCAGCTTAATATACAGTCTAACAAGAAGACATATATAGGTTTATTTCCCCAAAACGTTAAACAATCTTATAAAATCCTCGATAAAGCAGCATTGGCTCAAATAATGGCATGAGTCTGGGGCAGGGCTCTCTGTTTGGACTAAGCACTAGCAGATGGTGGGAAACCTGTTTGAAAACATATTTTGTGATGCAAATGGCCCAGAATTAGCTTTAAAGATCTCACATAAGTAAATTTTGATGATCTTTGACCAATAACAAACCTGTTCGAAAACATCATGTCTAGTGGCACTAATGGTCCAGAAATGGCATGTTGCTCCTATAAACAAAGCCCTCAATATGATAAAGTGTTAATGATCTTGGACCAACACAAACTAATATAAAAAAATGCACATTTTTCCCATAATTGCTCTCGGAGACAGCAGGTGTTATAAAGTGCAAGAGTTGCATTTGTAAAATTCATCTTTGTGTCTTAGCAAAGTCCTTTTTTTTCTTCCTTCTCACCGCGGCAGTAGATCAAGATTTGTTTGAACTTCAACCTCGCCTCACGTCTTGCGTTGCAAAGCCGAGCTGTGCTCACACTGGCACAGAGCTGTCAATCTTCTCTCACCTCTTTTCTGCCTTCTTCTTTTAAATACTTTTATTTGTCATGGCAAGGTCTGCTGAGTGTGACAGTGTGTTGTAAATCTGTTTTATACCGGGTTACTCATCCATGTTACAGCATTATAATGGATCCAGGTTGACGGGAATAGGAATATTTTGGTGGATTTCACAAAAGATGGCGGCGTATCGCTGCATTATTATTTGATTCGTGCACTTTTTTTAAATTTTTGAGCACATTTATGGGCATTATATCCCATTCACGTCAGTTTATCAAGCAGTCTGCTGTAGCACGTTTAGTTTGTTTCAAAGCAAATCCCTGAAAACGCTCAGTGAGTCGCTCTTTTTCGCGAGTCATTCTCTCTTGAATCATTTTAATCCTCAGGGGTCTCAAACTCTGGCTGTCAATTCATCAGCCGGTGCCAGCGCTCGGGCTCAGAATAAAACCAGCGTAGCGTGAATATCATTCTGTGGCCGCATGAGCTGCCTTGGTGAGCAGTGGGTTTGAAGAGCGAGGCGTCACGGGCCTCCCTCCGAATGCCTGCCGTCTACTCAGCAACCCTACAGTGAAAGGACCACCCACTTAGGCTTGAGAGGGGATTTCAAGCCTGCTTGCATGTTCTGGGCTTTAGCCCCTTTTTGGACACTGTTTGCTGTTCGTCCGATTGTGCTCGAGGCCTTCTTCGCTCCTCAGCATCCTGCGGTTAAGCTGCTGTTTTTAAAATATTCAGTCAAAGGATGAAATGGGATGAGCGTTCGTGTTGAGAGATGTCCGAATCCGATGAATCGGAGATACGATGAAGTCAAGATGCGTGTTGACTTTACGAATTTGGCTCCAAGAGAATCCTGTTGTGATCATGTGATATAGCTAGTTATTGAAGATGATTTTGAACAAAACTTTTTGTCTTGAAATATTGATGCTATCATTATTGAAGATTAAAATGAAAATAAAATGAAAACATTTTTCATAATTGAAACAAAAATATAAGGTAAAACTGAACTGAAACTAAACATTTTCTTGAATCCAAAACTAACGAAACTGAAATAAAATGGCCCCAAATTAATTTAGGTATTTTGGTATACATGGTATATTATAAAAGATGACACCTTTACAAAATCCCTGGCCCTAAAATACAATTTTGGAAGTATTTTATTAAAATTGAAAACTAACTAATTAACTAACTAATTAATAAATAAATCATGAAACTAGAAAAATCGGGGAAATACTAACAAATGTATAAAAAAAATAAACCAATAACATATTTTAGTTGATTAATTAGTTAGTTTAATTACAGTAATTTTTAATATAAAGATAACACATAATTGGGTGAACTGAAACGGAACTAGAGCATTTCACTGAATCCAAAACTAACAAAAATAAAATGGCACAAATTAATTTTGGGTTACGTTTGGTATTTGGTTATACATGGTAATTATCAAACATGAAACCTTACCAAAAAACACCTGGCGCTCTAAAACATAAAATTGTGGCAGTATTTTATTAAAATTGAAAATTAAACTAAATAAAGAAATAAATAAAAATAAAGAAATGAAATAGAAAATATGAAAAACCAACTGACAAACAAATGAATAAATAAATAATAATAATTTAAAAAAATCTGGATCTAGGACAAATCTGAAAAACACTACAATATATATATAATTATATATATTACCATATATATATACAGTGGGTACGGAAAAGTATTCAGACCCCCTTAAATTTTTCACTCTTGTTATATTGCAGCCATTTGCTAAAATCATAAGTTAATTTTTTTTCCTCATTAATGTGTACACAGCACCCCCATATTGACAGAAAAACACAGAATTGTTGACATTTTTGCAGATTATTAAAAAAGAAAAACTGAAATAAATATCACATGGTCCTAAGTATTCAAACCCTTTGCTCAGTATATAGTAGAAGCACCCTTGATCTAATACAGCCATGAGTCTTTTTTGGAAAGATGCAACAAGTTTTTCACACTTGGATTCGGGGATCCTCTGCCATTCCTCCTTGCGGATCCTCTCCAGTTCTGTCAGGTTGGATGGTAAACGTTGGGGGACAGCCATTTTTAGGTCTCTCCAGAGATGGTCAATTGGGTTTAAGTAAGGGCTCTGGCTGGGCCATTCAAGAACCGTCACAGAGTTGTTGTGAATGACTCCTTCGTTATTTTAGCTGTGTGGTTAGGGTCATGGTCTTGTTGGAAGGTAAAACCTTCGGCCCAGTCTGAGGTCCTAAGCACTCTGGAAAAGGTTTTTGTCCAGGATATCCCTGTACAAATTCATCTTTCCCTCGATTGCAACCAGTCCTCCTGTCCCTGCAGCTGAAAAACACCCCCACAGCATGATGCTGCCACCACCATGCTCACTGTTGGGACTGTATTGGACAGGACATGAGCAGTGCCTGGTTTTCTCCACAAATACCACTTAGAATTAAGGCCAAAAAAGTTCTATCTTGGTCTCATCAGACCAGAGAAGCTTATTTCTCACCATCTTGGAGTCCTTCAGGTGTGTTTTAGCAAACTCCATGCAGGCTTTCAAGTGTCTTGCACTGAGGAGAGGCTTCCGATGGGCCACTCTGCCATAAAGCCCCGAATGGTGGAGGGCTGCAGTGATGGTTGAATATCTACAACTTTCTCCCATCTCCCGACTGCATCTCTGGAGCTCAGCCACAGTGATCTTTGGGTTCTTCTTTACCTCTCTCACCAAGGCTCTTCTCCCCTGATAGCTCAGTTTGGCCGGACGGCCAGCTCTAGAAAGGGTTAGGTCGTCCCAAAAGTCTTCCATTTAAGGATTATGGAGGCCCCTGTGCTCTTAGGAAACTTAAGTGCAGCAGAAATGTTTTTGTAAACTTGGCCAGATCTGTGCCTTGCCACAATTCTGTCTCTGAGCTCTTCAGGCAGTTCTTTGACCTCATGATTCTCATTTGCTCTGACATGCACGGTGAGCTGTAAGGTCTTATATAGACAAGTGTGTGGCTTTCCTAATCAAGTCCAATCAGTATAATCAAACACAGTTGGACTCAAATGAAGGTGTAGAACCATCTCAAGGATTATCAGAAGAAATGGACAGCACCTGAGTTAAATATATGAGTGTTACAGCAAAGGGTCTGAATACTTAGGACCATGTGAATTTCAGTTTTTTTTTAATAATCTGCAAAAATGTCAACAATTCTGTGTTTTGCTGTCAATATGGGGGCTGGGGTGTAAATTAATGAGGAAAAAAATTAACAAATTATTTTAGCAAATGGCTGCAATAAAACAAAGAGAGAAAAATTTAAGGGGGTCTGAATACTTTCCGTACCCACTGTATTAGAACATATAAATATTTTAGTTGAGAATATATTTAGTTAAGTTTAAGTTTAGTTTTTTAATCTTTCTTTACTTTTTATGATAAAATTTTTAATAATCTAATATTAAATATATCAGGATAAGATGCTTATAATGTAGAGTGTTATTATCTAATTATTCTGTAGTAGGTATAATAGTTTTAAATTTAGTATTTTTTTTATTCTCTCTCTCTCTCTAAAACTATATACAAAAGTATATACAAATTTGTCTAAATATTGCTATACAACGAAGCAGCATTGGCTGAGCCAATGGTGTGAGTTTGGGGCGGGACTCTCCGTTTGTTTGGCAGAGGAGTTTTTGAACATGTTTCATTTGTGCAGTTACGGAACTGACAGAAAACTCTTTCCTCACATAAAAAAAACTGCTTTCTAAACTACTTCGCCATTGCAATTCAAATACTTCTCATCATTTGTGTACGGTTTCCAACACGGCTGCCCGCCAACTCTGTGAGGTCTTGTATGTTTGGATTCCCAACTTCGGCGCTCCACCCTAACGCATTTGTCCCCAACTCCCCGTCTTCATTTACAACCTGTTTTTATCAACGTGCCTCACAAAGCGCAACAAAACAGGGGGAGGGGTAGCGGCTCTTCCCCATCGGGGCCCGACATCGACGGCAACATTGTCCGTGAAGCCCTTCGGTATCTCCATCCCCTAGTGCAATAAACAAATAATCATTTCCATATGCAGCGGAAAGGGTCACGGCATTAGCAGAGGGAGGAATGCTTTCGGAGGGAAATATTGTTCAGCAATGACACAGAAGTAATTTGGGTCTCGCCGAGTGATTCCATCAGGGCCTTTTGTCGCCTCAAAGTGTTTGACCCAGGGGTCTGTGTCACCCCTGTTAATGGCCGCCAGAGTCCTGTGACAGTCGGAGAAAGTAAAACATCTCGCAACTAATAGCGGGCCTCTAGAGGCCCGGGCATAAATATTTAAGCGCTCTCGGCTTGTCCCGAATACTAGGGGGTCTCCATGCCTTGTTTGCACATAATGCCAGTTGGAGAGCGAATATGAGAATGAAACAATCGAAAACTGTACGCTTATCAAGCGGCCCGTCTAGTAATCGACACAAGATCGGCAAACGGCATTATTTGGGAATACAAACATGCTTTTAATCCACTTACGCCTAAAGATTTAAGGCTAAACTAAGATTAGCAATGTGATCTCATTTGCGCAGTGTTGCTAAGATTACATCCATCCTTTCCTCATTGTGCACCCAATTCTGGGGACTCTCATAAGACTCCATTTCTCAAAGTAAACTTAATTAAATATAGGGGCCGTTGAGGTGGTTTGACGTGCCATGAATGATCGTCCTCGCGAACAAAGCTGTTACACAAGCCGTCGAATTATCTCTGTCAAACTTTGGCGTAATCTGACCTGATCCTCTTAAAAATATTTAAATGAAGGTATTAGCATATCAATGGGAGCCATGGAAACCTTGACTATATTCTTCTTTGGGGTGCCTCTTTAACATAGGGCTTTAGAAAAGCACATCTCTTCCGTCATGTTTACAAACAACAAAACAAACAATTCCCAAAAGAAAGAGCTGGAGTATTTTAAAACATCATGATGGATGGAGAGAAAACTGCGGATGAGTGAAAAGGAGAGAGCTAAGCCGGAGGAGAAAAGGATCCAGCTAAGTTTAACTTCCTCTCGGAGTTCAGTCTGTTTGATATTATCCTTCAAAGACCGCCGTCTTTTCCCTGATAATTTCGGAGGGCGTTTTGGAATATATTTCAGACATTTCTGAAGTATGAGGTAAGCCAGGGATGCTGAAACTCTGGCTGAAAGAGAGCAAATATCCCCCTTGTGGCTGAATGGAGAACTCGCAGCCAATGTGTCTTCTCCAAATAAAAGTGTAGCTAAAAAGGAAGAAAGTCAAAGAAATGAACCCCATGCGCCAGCTTGTTTGCATCCACCACCATAAATATGGAGATGTTTGTGAAAATAATAGCACTTCCCCATGTACTTCATTTCCATACTGGGAAAACTGTTATGTATTAATATAGCTAGTGGCCTAATTGGGTTCTGGGAGAGCGGATTAATTAATATGTGGCTAATAGGCACAAACATGAAAAAACAAACTTCTTTACTTTTTCACTCAGATAGAGCATAGCATTTTTAAGCAACTAATGTAAATTATGCAGATTGTGTTGATTATGCCGACAAGAGAGAGTTCTGTGGGAGGCTTCTTAAAAGACTTACTTTCCTGGCACCAAACCAATTGAACATTTCCATAATTAAATCATGTTTTTCTTAAATTACGTTCTGTTTGGCTTGAGTCCCTGTGATGTATTTATCCGGTTCGCAGGTTATACACCTTGTAAAACTTCCTTTATGATCAGCAAAATAGGATATTTTGGGAATAACTCCGCAAACGCTTTGTAATTATGCCTGCAGAATCGCTATATTCGCATATAGGTTGCTTAGTAAGACATTTCCCTTTGGTACATCATGTTTCTATATTTCCAGCATAAGTTTGACAGGCCTCAGGACGATCGGCGTACAAAAATAGAGCCAGGCGATGCCCATCAGCACAAAATATGCCCAATCAGCAAAATCCCAATTAGCAAAATGGCGGTTCAATGTCACCTTGCCATTTTCAGCAGAACATTTTTATAGATTTAAATACCTATTTAAGCTCCATCAGGAGGGCTTTTTATATAACTAGAGGCGAATAAAGTGTGTCAGGCCCAAAAGTCGCAATCGGGGGCGTTTTTTACATATTTGGTTGCAAAAACAGCCCAAGCATTTTACAGATAAACCTATTAAATATTAACACCATCTAATGACGGTTTCTGTTGATGTGAATATAGTTGCATTTCCAGTCTGGAAGCCTCTAAACCCGCCACGGTCTCCATCCAGCCTCTCTTTGAGCCGTAAATCAGCACGTCTCTTCACATGTGATAATTCTCCAAAGTTAAACATCCATAAAAGCCAAAGGAACTCTGACCTTCACCATCTAACTAAGCAAGGAAAGTCAATGATGTGTACCGGTCTGCAGTCACGCTGCTTGCGTTATGATAAACTATGGGCCCGCGGTTGCTAAAAAATAACAGTATGTCTTCGTTGACATATATAGGACCAGCAATTCAAAGCGATCCCAATTTATTTAGCACTAAAATATTTTATTGTTGGCTATAAAGCATATGGCAGAGGGGAGAGGGGAAGGACGAGGATGTCTTGACAGCAGGGCTCCTCCGGCTGCATTGTTCACCTCCGAGGAGAAACTGTCTGAACTTATAAAGGCCTCTCATAGTGTCAGTCAGGCTGACGGTTAAACTCTAGTGTTGCAGGAGTTCTGGTTTTCTTTTGAAGGCGAGGATTGCAGAGATTTGGGATCAAAAATATGTTTTATTCTTTCCTTTCACAATCTTGCTGTAAATCGTTGCCACTGGATAAAGAAGAGTGTTCAAATTAGACAACAAATGTTTAACATTTGATTACAAAACAGTTGCTAAGAAAATAAATAGGTTTAGCATGCACAGCAATGAGCACAATGCTAATCAGTATTATATTATAGCTGCATTCATGCATATTATTTTCATTGAGTGCAAATGTAAACACAATCCACTAAACAGTCAGTTATACTGATCACACTGAGTCCCAGTGCCGAGCCTCTCCATTATAATGCGGAGTCATTAACAATCCCATAATGCATGCAGACCGAGAGGAAATAAGCCCTGACTGCATCCTCTGCCATCTCTGCCCTTCACAGCTGTCATGGCAAGATCATAAACAGCATTTATAACAATCTGGCTTTAGGGTGAGAGTGAAACGACCCCCTTCGCCTTACAGTACGGCTTCAATTCAGACTACAGAAGTCACAGGCTTTATGAAGCCACTGGCTTAATCGTTTTTCTTCATAAAAAAACATATGAATTCTTAAGATGCGTAAGAAGTCACACAAATGCAGTCAATTTTATTAATTAATCCCTGTATTATTTATTGTCAATGCTGTTACTCACTTCATATGACTGGTTGACCTGAATGTATTTTCCAAACCCACTGAGCACATTGTCAGTTTCGTTTGATTGATTAATTAATTAATCATGTGAATGACCAGAATGCTTTCAAGAAGGGGTGCTCAGCACATTCCCACATTTATTTGCAAGCTTTTACATAACAAAAGTACCGGGCTGAAACAACGCATCCCCTCTTAACAAGAATTTAAGAATTTAAACTCACCGGAGAGAGAATATCTTCCTAGGTACATCGTTAATCATAATTAAGCGAAGTGTGACAGCAGCTTAGAGGCCCTTTTACTGAACCACCCCCTCACGTCCTAAAGGAATACTGTCTCATATCTCCATTCACGCGGATCAGGTGAAAAAAAAAAAACACAAGGTGCATAATATGATGAGTTTTTGCACTATTATGCCATTTGGCCTTGTATTAAGGCAGATCATCAAGGGTTTTGACCTCTTGTAGTGGAGAGCCCAAAGACGTCTGGGAAGCTGGTCCCTCTAAGTTATCTGTCTGCTTTGCAGATCTATGACTGTTCTTTGCACAGGGCTAAATACCATTTAATTTAGTCCTGCTCCCATATTCATCTTCTTTCTGTGATTTATGGACTTTGTGTGACTCTGTTTTATCAATAAAGGTTCCAGCTAGAAGCAGGAGATCCTTTTTGGCCTGTTTTTGGCAATGCATTAAGCAATAAAAGGTAATATAAATAATAATAACAAAAATCAGTAAGGCGAGTAATAACTTGACCAATAACTTTAATTCCTTTTCACACAATACTATGACCTTGAAATGACTTTGACTTTTACCATAAAGCATGATTTCTAAAATAAGACATTTTGTCATTTGCATCACATAACTAGCTCCATATGTATGGCTTTTCTGACCTAGTAAATTTGCTCGGTAGCACACCTGGTACAGCAGTGCACTTGCAGTGAAGAGTGCTCAGGTACTAGTTGCGTAAAAAAAATGAATCGCAATACAACAGCTCAAAAACTTGTAAAAGCAAGCTAAAATGGCACAGTTGCTTCAGCAAATGCATATTTATCGCATAGATTTATGGTTGGGTTTAGTGCAGGTGGGACATTATTTTCAAACAAGACAGAGCGATAACCATTTAGCGGCACTCACCAGCCATTTAATCTCCAAATTGCTAAGATACGCACAACAACCAATGTAATAAAACAATCTGTTTTAACTGGTTTAAAGTGATCTTAATTGGTTTCCTAGCCTGGCCAAGCTGGTTTCACTGAGGGGCCAGTTGATCTCCTAGCCTGGCTAACTGAGAAGAACCTGAAACTCCACTAAAACCAGCCTACAGACCAGTTTCATCCAGCTGGGAGACAAGCAAATCAGGTTGTTTTTCTTTAACAGTAGGGTAAACTCAGGTCTCAGGTTCTCGATATGATGCATATTTACGTGCATTTCATTTAGTTCATTTCATGTTTTTGCAATCATATTTACAAGAGGACTGAAAGATTTGTTTACGTGGGGGTATGTTTATCCTGTATTCCAGGCTGAGGAGGAAGATGAATTAGTCCGTGTACCATTACCCCATCATGTGGTCTCTCTGGGGAGTTTCCCCCTCCTTCTCATCTTCCTACAACTGATAGACACGGTAAACAACACGTGGATAAACAACCCGAATTATATGTCTTTAAATTCTATTAATCTTCTTTTGTCATAGCTCCCTCTTGCTTCCCAAATGCTACCAATGCTGTATGATTTGTTTAAGTGCTGTCTTTGAAGGGAAATGGACATGAATAGATCCTTTTTGAATTCCAAACTGTTTAAAACATAGGGAATTATTAATTTAATGCACTTAATCTCTATGAAGAGACATGTATGGAAGCCAACACAAAATGTAGGTTTTACCTAGCCCTATATTAGCTTTCTTTAGCAAAGCTAGAACTTCATGCTCTTTTATTTATGCATTGTCAAGAAGCACGTTTTATCAGCTATATTACACTAGAAAATAAAGCATATAAAGCAGAAACTATCATAATAAAATTAATTCAGTTGAGCTACAAGAAAAGGCACTGCCAGTAATGCTAACGCGTTAGCAGAGTTGGAACAACACAGTGCAACTATGTTTAATGATTTCAAGAACACATCTGTTGAAGTAAGATCCAAGATAGACAGTTTTCACACCATTTTCATACCTCAAATTGAATGTAATCAGAACATTTTACTTTTAGACAGACAAAAATGCTAATGACATTGGTTGTTATTGCTCATGTTTGAAAATGACATACCATCTACACTAAACTCAACCCTAAATTTAAGTGATATTGTTCATGAAAACAAACGTGTGATAAAAATGTATTTGTTGATGCAAACATGCCATTTTAGCTTGCTTTTACAAGTCTTTTTGAAACTTGTTTTTCACTGGACTCGTACCCGAGTGTTTTGTATCACAAGTGCAATCCTGTACCAGGTGAACTACCGAGCAAAAACAATGCATATGGAGCAGGTTATGTGATGCAAACATGAAAATGTATTAATTTGAAATCATGCACCATGGTATGTTAAACTAAGGTATGGTTATACAGGACTTGTAGTGTTGTACCAGATGCGCTACCAACTGGCGAGACTTTATTTCAACGCTCAACAGTCTGTCTATATGAGAATTAACCATCTTTTCTGAATTCTCAGTTTCAACTTGACCTAGAAAACAGACCCTGAAGAACATACAGGCATCGTGGTTGTGCTGTCTCAGATACATGAAAGCCATGAGTCATCTACTGAAGAGTTTGCACCTTCTAGCACCTAGGTTAGCTTGACTTGAAACTTAGGCAGACAGATAGCATGCTAAAGGTTACATTGAGGTCAACTCAAAAGTGAAGATGCCCCCAATGCATGTTTTTCTCCTCTCTCATTTTCTTTTCTGCTGCCAAATGAGTGTTCTCCATCCTTAGAAAGGGGGACTTGTTAATTGCCCTGTGATGCCATAGTGCTGTGAAGCTCTATGACAAAGTGAGCATACCATCTGTAGCAGCTGCTAACTGCAGGCGAACGCCCTGGGAGCCGGCATGCTTCACTGACAAGCCCTGCGAACTCTGAAATGTGTGGGGAGCAGTAGGTCCAGCAGTCCCACAGGTTAAATTATTCAGCCCTTTAAACTTGGAGCAGTCTGCACAAGCCACTCTGAGGCAAAAAGGCTCTCAGAGCCTCAGTCGAAACACTTGAAAGAGATACATGTGTTCCAATTAGATGTTTGCCAACCTACAAAGCAGATGACTCCCTTCATTTATTGCTCTGACCTGTCAATCCGAGTAGGTGTATGACTTAATGTAGTGATTTACCTGAACTACAGTTGCGATATTAAGTGGTGTTGGCTAAGACTGTTGCAATCCGTCATACTTTTATGCACAAATGTTTTGTTGTGAAAATATATCATGCCTATGTGAATGATACCTCAGAATGCATGGCTTGACTTCTATTATCTCCAAACATTTTTAGGGATCAAAATATCATAGAGAGTTGGGGGTGGGTTATTTTCACTTGAGACTGTAGCCGCAGTTCCATTACAGATCTGCGCAAAACTTTTGCAATATTTTCTAAATATCGATAAAAAACCTATTGCAAATTGATGACGATTTCATTGACCAATGTTATGCGACTAAAACTTTTTTTTTTTAATAAGTTATGGCGACGGATGTTGGTAGGTTTATGTATATTGCAGTCACCGCACTAGCCATTATTTTTAATCAAAGGAGGCGTATGCATGTATCTTTAGTGAAGCAGTGTGGAGAGTCACTTCTGGGATGCTTCTAAAACATGCCGCGGCGCAGCTGGTATAAGCACAAGCATTGACTACAGTGGCTGGTGACCGTGTCGGAGCCGTAATGCATCGCAAACGTGTGCAGTGTAAATAAGGGGTTATCCAATCATTAATGGCAAGGAAAGCCCTTTATACTGAGAGCGGCCATTATGAAGTGTTTCTTGGAGATTATAGTACATCAAAAAATGACCATGGAGGTTATAGTACATAAAAAAATGATCATGTGACTTTTAAGTACACCAGGTGACCTGTAAATGCAAAAAAAAAAAAAAAAACTGTTTCCATTGCAATTTTGCAATACATTCCTTGCTTGAAAAACCTGTGAGTGTAAAAACTTTTTTGCAATATATGGGAGTTTTTGTGAAATTGCGGATTTTCCTTTAGGTGGATTTTCAATTCGCAATTTCAATTTGCGCAATTTGAAGGCTAATGGAAACACAGCTAGTGAGAGAATGTTCAGTGATGGCCTAGCAACACCTTAACAATCCAGACTTACCAACAATCCAGAACACATAGCAACTACCTAACAATATCCTAACAACCACCAACATCATAGGAACCACCTAGCAAAACACCCTAACAACCATCCAGAACAGAACTGCAAACTCTTAGCAATGCTCAAGCTACCACCCACAACACAGCTTCCTAGCAATGGAGGAGCAATGCCCTACCAACAACACATAACACACTAGTAACCACCAAGGAATACCTCAACAACCACCAACATCCTAGCAACCCCCAGCAATGTCCTAACAACCACCCAGAACACAACAGCAAATTATTAGCAATGCCCTTCCATCCACCAAGCAATACCCTAACAATGCAGACTAAAGGTCCTTGCACACTGAGTCCAAATTCCGTCCAAAATTTTCGCAGGTTTAAAAACAAAATGCAGAATCCAAGTTGCCATCCATGTTTAACACTGTCCGAATTCTCACAGTCATAAAAAAATTTGGATGGTTTTTATGCCATTTGTTCGCTCTGTAGAAAGTTTGTATTTGAGAGGTGTTTTGACAATCAGAGACACGTACAAGCGGAATGGAAAAAAAAATGGCAGCTGACCCAAGGTTGATTCCACTTCATCTCGCAGCCACAAAGCACGTATGACAAAAAAAGTTTTAAAGCAAAAGTTCTAGCCAAGTATAAAACCGAGCAGGATAGCCTGAAGGTAAACTTTAAGCTCACTGGATATTACCTGAGCTCCTTGATCAGGAGGTGGGGAATCTCCTCTTCTCTAAGAAATCTAAGGAGGGATGGGCCCAATATTTCCTCTTTCTTTTTCTCATTTAAAGAACAGAGATGACAACAAAATCATCCTCACTGCTGGAAGATTCCATTTTGTATTGTTTTATAATTTTTTTTGCAATGGATTAATAAATACACATCAGACTCAGTGGGAAAGGTTTCGGTGCATGAGAAATTTTTAGGATGACAAATACGAAAAAAAAACGCATACGAAAATTTCAGACTCAGTGTGCAATGACCTTTACTCTATGCATTTTGAAAATGACAGTCAAAGGCTGCCATGCTACGTCCCTTTTGGATTTTAAGAGCGCACAAGAACGACACAAAAGTGAAGAAGAAAATCAGATCATACACGGATGTGAAAAGGATCTGGAAGGAAAATCCCAAATGCGACAGCCAGATTCTGTTTGATTTTTTCATTAAAAAAAAAAAAAAAAAAAAAAACAAAAAAATTAATTTGAGTCATCGGGGAACACACATGTTTTAGGCCTTAAACATGTGTTTACTGATGCCACATGTTTGAGGGACAGACACCACTGTTAGTACACAATAAGAGCCCTTCAGGATTTGGAGAGAATGAGAATCTCACCCTAGGCTCCAATGCTTGGCATAGATATGAAAGACTTCTGGGAGTCCTTGCTGTGTTTGTGTCTATGCAGTCATCACGTGTGTGTGTGTGAGTGTGTCTAAAATGGTGCTCGTCCAAAATACCTAGAGGTGCTTTCGGTCCCAGTTGAATGATCCGCATCGCCTCAGAGCACCATCTTAGATGCATTAATGAGACACGCCTCATCAAACGATGTGGGAAATTAATCAATTCTTCAAATATGTCTTTGTCCCTGCCCACCCACACCTGTTCACCCTCAACATTGCTGCATGGGACATTCAATTATTTTAGCATTTGGTTAAAAAAATTGTTTTGATTGAGTTCGCATTTTGAAATCAGTCATTTGTAGACAAAAATGTAATTTTATTTCTCTCTTTAGGTTCAAGATTTTTGCAAGATTTTTGCAGGACTTCTCTTCATTTGCCACATAGCAGGAATACTGTTTAAAGGGGTCATCGGATGCCCATTCTCCACAAGTTGATATGATTCTATAGGGTCTTAATTAAAAGTCTATAACAATACTAATTTCTCAATGTTAGTGTAAAAAACACCCTTTTTACCCAGTCAAAATCAGCTCTGTTCACAGCGACCCGTTTCGCTGCATGTCCCTTTAAATGCTAATGAGATACTGCTCACCACTTGCCCGCTGTTCCATGGGGGGTTGACACAGCGTTCTCACAGACTGTAAAACTTTAGCGCATTCATCGTGAACTTGCTCAACTAGCACATTATAGGAAAGGCGATTTGCAAAGATTCATTACAAAACTTCTTCTGTAGATGAGGCTGGATCATGAGTGATTTGCGCGAACATAGACACATTTAGGTAGCTCGGGGTTGCATTCCCTTCACAAACAAAAGTAATCCTCTGCGTCTTCAGCGGCTCAGCGCATGGTCGCCCTGCGATGACTCTGTTCCTTCATCCTCCCCCCCCCCCCCCCCTCCATCGCTTCGGAAGCCATGCTTGTTCCCCTCCCCCTCTGAGTCCCCCTCTACGCCTCCCTGTGCCAGCTTGATCTGAGCCCGGGTTCTGATTATCGGGCTTTTCCCACAACCCTGGACACACGGTGTCAACCCCTTTTTCTCCTTCCAGGGGTGGTTGTTTACCAAAAAACACACTGTACAAGAACATTTTCAGTTCAAACAAACATGCCCCCATGCATGACACAAAACAACTTAAAGACCAAAGGGCGGGAACGAGGTGATGACCCCTTACAACGTGCCAGTCTGTAATATGGACAGCCAGTGGTTGAAAGGGTATGCAGTCCAAATAAAAAAAAAACAAACTAGGCGAAAAGTTGTAATGGTTGGAAATTGCAACCATAGTTGTTGGGGAAATGGCCCCCATCTGGTGATTGATCATTCAATCGGCTGCAATCCGCTGCATTTTCCCAACTGGCAACCCGAGTTGGTTGAAATAACGATTGGGTAAACTGGCAGTGGGCGGACAAGCTGACCAGAACCAAAAACAGGACATTCGACACGGAACACAAAACTTCAAAGTAGACTAACTGGCTGTACCATGATTTTTTGAGGCATGTATGTGAACTTAGCTGTTTCTAAATATCGCAACATCTTTGTAATTTTCGCGTCAGTACAGTCAAAAAAAATTAATACAAACCTTCCGAACATTTTTTTGCATGTCTTGTATGTCCCCTGGTGGACGAACATGAACAGTAAAACGGTTTACCGTAAACACTTTAAGGGCTATTATCTGAGGTGCTCCAATATAACCCCATACACATCAGCATAATAAAATCTCATGTGATTGTTTTTTAGCTGTTTGCTCCGATTATTCCATCAGAATTTGCGCGTCAGTGGAGAACAACGATGAAAGATTTCTGTCTTTGCCCTGGCCCAAAAACCCCCTCGGCACTTCCGTAGTGAGGACTCTAGGCCACACATACCCTTACTTTCCATTTGCCCCGTATCCTCTGGGTATTGGCATCAGATTAGACCCACACGGAGCATCCCTTATGCACGCAGCAACGTTTGAAGTTGAAGGCAACGTTTCGTTCTGCCTGTCGGTGTGATGTGGTCTGGTTTTGCGCGTCTCGCACACACTTCTCCTCTGTTACCCAGGATGCACTAGTGGCCACAAAGAGTATACCCCCACAAATAAGAGAAAGGCTGGGAATGTGGCAGGAAGCAAACAGCATTCAAGTGACCGGACCCAAGACATTGCACGGTGAGTCCAGTAGAGAGACAAGAGAGACAGAGGATAATGGATCAATCACCAAAAATCATGCCATAAGGTTATATATAGCAATATATAGTTTTTAAATTTTCGTTCTACACAATACGGAAGCCCACTTCCACCTCATAATAAAAAAAAACATGGCTTTGGTAAATCACAATTATGAGACAAAAAGTCAAAATTATGAGATACTAAGACATTATTATGAGGGGGGAAAAAAAGTCAAGATTATGACATAAAAAAATTTGCAATGGATAATGTTTGCATACCTGAAGTATAGTTTAGGCCTTAGTTATCTTGTCCTGTGCTTGTAAACAACAGGGTGTGGGGGGGGGGAATCATCATTATAACAACACATTTTAATGTGGTTCAAACAATGGAGGTGGGACCATATCACTGCTAGTTAACAGCCACGACCAGTTAGTTAATTCCTCTAACGATGCATCCTGCTAGTTAAGCAGCAAATTACATTGTTGTACAGGAAATGAAAATGCACCATTTTGGGTAGCTACCTAAACAAGACTAATTTAATGACATTTAAAGGTAACATTATCGCCCCCCAGAGGTTTGCTACTGCTACAGAGAAGCAAGTGCACTGGCCAATGCATTTGTGTTTGCGTACTTGCATAAAGTATGTTTTTGGCCTCAGTTATCTTGTCCTGTGCTTGTAAACAAGAGGGTGTGAATCAAGCTGCCCTCCTCATCCTCTCCACAATACACTTCAGCGAGCCAGCGTGGTGCCAATTAGTATGTTTGAGACAAACACATGCCCCCTTTTGATTTGAATAAAACATATAGATGGTATAAATTACAGAGGACAAAAGATTGCTGAGTGTTTGTATGTAAATGTTTAATTAACCCGTGTCTAGATGATTGTGATGGTATAGAGCACAGGTATTAATCCACTAATAGCACGAGCGACTGCAGAGGGGAGCGCGCACAGCATGACATATTAATTGGAAACAGTGTGATGTTTCACTTACATACATTAACATAACCAGTCTAATAGGATGTTTGTGTTTGTGCTTTCTCCAGCTATTCTAGGGATAATAATTCTTCCAGCAGGTTCTGTCAAAATTTCTAAGGTCCAAAAAATTAGTAAAAGTACATTCTTATTTGTATTTTACACACACAAAACTTGTTGGAACCCTGTATATAACCAAGACATTTAAGTCTATATATGCAGAGCTGGGTATATTACTTACAAATGGTTGTCTGTTACTGATTACAGATCACATGATGAAAACTGTAATCCAGGTTATTCATTTAAGGTAATCTGCTTACTTTTAGATTACTTGAACCATATTGATATAAGCAAAGAGAAATAAAATATATTCCTTTTTTTTCAGCATCATAAAATGCATTAAACACTACATTGTATTATATGAACAGACATTAATAAACAAAAAAACAACTACGAGATTACACACCCAAAGTCTTGCAGGTTCAAAGCAATTGTGCAGGTACTTTATTTCAAAGACTTTCAGAATCAAAAGTTACTGAAGGTCACTGGATATGATGATGAAATAGTGTTTCACAGCTAGTAACTTAAGCATCATTTTTTTGTTTCATGGTTTAATTGCTTGAGAGATGCTTTTTTTCCCCTCCTTAAATTCCACAAATTTATTTACACAACATTGTGAATATAGTCCAAGCTAAATAGTATCACACGTTAGGATTTTTAGAAAGGGAAAAAAGAATTAGGGAAAATCTATAAATTATGAATAATTTCTGCCATTGTGTGCAAATATGTAATCATGTAATCCATAAAAGTAACTGTATTTAAAATGTAGTATACTCTAAAATAACGTACTTAATTTGTGGAATCTGACTGTGTAATCCAAATACGTGTACAGTTACCACAAGCAAGGCATATATTGTATTTTGTTGATGGTGCAGTTTTCTATTTATTATAATATTAACATAAATATAAGGATCTATAACTCCTGACCACTTTTGATAACCCACAGCAGAATTAATAAGCTTAAAATGAGGTAAGCCGTATTTTCACATCTTGGGCCTCCCTAAATCACGAAGCGCATGAAGAGGGGTACGACGATTCGGTCTCTAAGGAGTATGTTGTTTTGCCTCCGAGGTATGAGTTGGGTTCAGTGAGTTTATTATTATTTTTTTATTTAATCAAAGTGTGCGCGAGTTTGGTGGAGATGGCAATTATTAGCACCAAAACCCACCGTCCTGTCCATGCGTGACTATTCCCCAGGGCAGTTGAGACGGGGGCACACGGGGCAGCCTTTCCTGCCATGAAAGGCCTGACAGAGAGTCCCCTCAAGAAAATAAAATTAATAGTTACCAAGGCTGCCTTTTAGTAAAAACTAAACTGAACATCTTCACATGCCAAATTTCTGATTATAGCGAATCGATACAAACACAAACACAAACAAAACACTTTTCAAGGACCACATGCTATTTAGTAGGCTTGCTATGCTGCGTATTCACTTGAAACTCCCAAACTTTATGTTGTTTTAAATATTTGCCTCCTCATGCTAATAGACAAACACCCTTTGACATATCACACACAATGAAAACCTCATGAATATTTAATAGAATTAAATATAAAGACTCTGCGACTTGTTTCTGCTCTCATGCTACTGTTTGCTCCCCTGCAGATAGCAACATAAAAGCTAACCTCAGCTAGTCACAGAAAACACTGCGCTTTGAGTCCGCTATTCTGAGCGAGCGGAGCAAAATAAAAACAGCTAGCGCTCGAAAACTTCATTTTAAAGTCAACACAGGTATATAAAGGAACCAAGATAAGTAGATTTGAAAATAAAATGATGACAGAAAGCTAAACAAACTCCTCCCTTATTGAGTAAACATGTGTTGACAACACCGTCACCGTGGCTCGTTTCCCGCGCTTTTCAAGGTGGCCTATTTCGCCTGTTCTTAATGTCAACAATCTGATAAGTATTAAAAAGTGGTCTAATGATTAGAAATTAGACGACGTGATCAATTATTCATACCTATCACGAGCTCAGCCTTCCTAAACAATTACAGTTTTGCCCGCGCCAAGTGCTTCCCGCTATATTTCTGAGCGCTCAGGGAGACAAGGTGACGTGGGAAGGCACTGTTTGTGGGAGGAAGGATGAACCCCGAGGAGATTTTCACGGAGAGAAATGATACGCTCTTTTCAGAGCCGTCTCGGAAGTATGCGAGAGATCATATTGTCAAGTCTTTGCGCGTCATCTTGCTTCTTTTGTTTTCTCCTCGCATTCAAAATAATCCCCCAAGCCTACAGCAATCAGAGCAGCGCACGTCCGATTGAGACGGGAAGCATCGAGGATGGGGTGAGTCTCTGGTCCCGTGCACCGGGGAAAGTGACAGGCTGTCTAATTGGGACTAATCAAGCAACTGGGTGCGCGATCAGAAAAGAAGCGACATTGACCCACAGAAATAGGTACCGCCGTAGGCTGCGTTCATATAACAGTGCTACTGCATATTAGATCACCTGCCTAATCTCTGTGGTCAATAACAAAAAGAGAGAGAGAGAGAGAGAGCGAGAGAGAGCACACGAAATGAGAGAACGAGATGCCGTGAAAAGAGCCACGCTTGACAAATTTCCCACCGCACATTAAAAAGGAGCCGCGTTCTGAGGATAATGCTACATTATTCTTTTTTATTCTTTCACTCAGAGCTATTGCTTTGAATTAAAGAGGAATCTTTGTTAAGAATGAGAAGGAACAGAATCAAAAATTCATCAGAGAGAGTTCGCGATGGGCTGAGGAGAATGTATTTTTGTGCTGGAACCAACATTTGCGAAAGTTCCATCACCTTAAGCAATTATTAGCGGTGCTAGTTTGACATGCTCAAGAGTTGTCAACAACTGACTTTAAACAAAGTACAAAGCAGAAATAAACAGAGCCTGGGGCAAAATTAACTTGGGGACCAGCAGCCCTATGAATTATAAATGGCTATCCATTTACCACTGCGAATGGTGATACCAGGAGGCCTCGTCAGTGCGGAATACAGCTGGGAAGGGTGTGAAACAAAGCAGGAAGAGAGAAATCGAGCCAAACCCTGTGTTTTTGTGTGTTGTAAAGATGGCAAATGAATGACCCTCGCTGAGTGGATTAACTTTCCTTAACTATGGCCCACTTTTCTGAATATCTGCTGGGATGTGCAGGTTGTGCAGTGACATGTACGTAACTTTAAACTATTTCTACAATCTATTTATTCACTTGCTACAATTATGTTCATGGCTATATCAGGGCTGAAACGGTGTGTTTTTGTGTTAAATTTGGACCAAATCAGACAGACCAAACTAATTTTGGCCCAATTTTTAACCTATTTTTGGGCTAAATGAAGGCCATGAAAGGTTGACTTGATTTAGCCCAAAAACATTTTGACGTCTGGTGCTGGGTGGGAGAAGACTGCATCCATTTATTCACATTATGGGCTCTATTTTAACTCTATTTTAACACTGAGACTTTCAAATTGGTGCAGTTAAAATGAACTTAATAGCTCTCATGACAATTTTACAAAAAAGCATGTTAGATGATATAATTACGCAAAATACAATCCAGAATTGCCTGTGTAATTGCACTGCCAAAACGACTTCCTAATGAGTTTTAATTACTTAAAGATTTTTTTTATTCGCTTTCCAGTATTTTTTAAACTTTTTTAGATTTTAAGTGACAATCTGCCAGAGCAGTAATACAGAATACACTTATATTCAAGATATTGCACTATATTCAGTGTTCTGTTGTTGTTAAGAAAATTAACAACTCACCCTTTACTGTTTGCATGAAAACTCTACCACCAAGAACACACTAGCAACTGCATATAGCAAACATGCATGGCTCATTTTTTCTTCTGAAAACGTAAAAATCTAATTGTACTATTAAATGTATTCTGGTACTGTAGATCCTATGATTAAATTAGCTGTTGATTGTGCTTTACTTTTTATTTATTTATTTATTGTGTATAAATCATTCACTTACAGTATACACTGGCCTTCTGTATCTACAGTGAAACATTTGAATCATCTTATTTGCAGGTTGATCAAGAAAGGTTCGCACCTCTAGAGGTTCAGATTTATACTATGAAAGAACACATACCTTCAGAGCATATCACTTTTCATTTAATCTCAGGATACAGCAGTGGCCCATATATTGACCCCTGCCAACAAAGAACTGGGAGAAGACTCGCCCCCAAAGGTGGATCTCTTAAGATATGAAGCCAAAGTGGCCAACATTGATAAAAGCTATCAGCCGATTCGACAAGGGACCTGTGACTGCAGGAGGGTGAACGACTTGATTGGCACCAGGGATAGAAGTTGAATTCCCAGTTTTCCATCCCCGCAGAACTCTACCAAAGGCATTTTAGGCCGACCAACCATATCCTGAGACATCTCATTAATGGGGAAAAAGTGATCCAGGAACTAAAGAATGTGTAGCAGGTAATCCCAGCTGGCATGTAGCAGGAGGCTTTTTACATAATTTAAAAGTGAAACTTTCATATCAGACAATTCAATTCAAAAGTGAACGGATTTATTCGGCCTGACTGTCTGTGGAGAACGAAACCCATCCCTGATGAAAAGCCAAATCTTTTTTTTGCTACACCTCTGCAAACTTCAAAAAGGCTGTAAATACAGTCGGTACAAAAAACACGAGAAAAAAAACAACGAAACTTCTGACTTCATTTGAAGCAAACCCAACATTTGCTCTCAAAGTAATGAAGGATCAACAACCAACTACTACGATCGACGGGTCTCGGTAATTACTGTACGTTTCCATGTGCACATAATCGCATTACGATGCGTTATTGATTTATCATTATTCTGTTTAGTTTCCTATCTAAAAACACAACCCATCTTCAAAAGTAGCTGTGATGCTCCCTGTGCCGTATTATTTGAGGTGACTTGAAATAGTGTTGTTGTGCAAGTGACGCGCACTTAAACAACAAACCCTAAAGGTGTTGTTTTGGAAGTAAAAATATCTCAGGTTTGTTTTGAATTAAAAGTCGCTGCAAAAATAAATAGTAGAAGTAAACAGCATTAACAATTGTAACGGCATTACAGTGTCCTAGATCGTATTTATTTATTTATGATAAATTCATGAATGCCTTGGTGTCTTTGACAGTGATTAGTGGCTTATAATATGTCTCAAAAAAACAAAGAGACAGGCCAAGACATCGGTCAAACCAATGTGCCGCATAAACCAGAGCGTCTTTGTAGACACCTAATCGTCTGTTGTGCCTCCGAGACACAAAGATGGAAGGTTTGAAGACCAAAAGGCGCTCTTGTATTTTGCATATGCATAGGGAGGGCCCAAGCATGAGTGACGGCCGTCATCTTACAGTCATTTTGTTCATAATTAAAATGAACACTTTGTTCTATTATCCATGAGAGAACGTGTGATATCGGACTACCACCCTTTCTTTGGTCAAACCTGTCAAATGCCTCTCCACACTTGAAGGGATGCTAACTCTACGACTCCACATCAGGTAATTACCACTACATACTTTACATCGGCTTTGGGCAGCTCCCTGAGGTATTTGCATTTTTATGTATAATTGGCCCCAAACATGGCAGTTTGATGCCATGAGGACTACAGAGGAGGACCACGGGAGGGACAGATGGTGAAACGTCGTAGTGAAATGCAGCGTTCCTCATTCATCTGTGCTTCGCTTGTGCATGAAAGCACACGATGCTGTCGCAGAGCTCTTTTTGATTGATTATTCAAAACAAAACTCCACAGCACGGAGCCCAGCGTTGAGCCACTGAGAAGTACTCAAATAGAAAAGGAGAGCAGAGGTCTGAGGAGGGTTTTTTTTTTTTTTGAAGAGCTGAGTAGCCAACGGCGAGCGTATCCTCATGCTTTTAGATCCTGTTTTAATCTTTCCCCTGCTTTTAATGATCTGCTTCCTTTCCTAGAGTTAAGTTCTTCACATATCAAGTTCTTGCCTTTGCAGAGTGCTTTGAAATGAAATGTAAGCATATATTTATTTTTATAGTTTAAAGAACTCAAGGTCTTGGCAGAAATACACATTTCAGCACTGGAACTAGCCAAAGAGGCTGCAACTACAAGCTTTCTTAACCTTTACTGGACACTTTTAATTATTTCTCAATAAAATTGCAGAGCAATAAAGCTGAAGCATGTAATTTCTGTGTCACCAAAAATATTGGACTGACAAACAAATAGAGAGACAAGTAGATTAGGCGTTAATGACGGTTAAAAAAAATTTCTTTCTTGTATGCACATTTTCATGGTTAAAAGGTGCATTACGAACCCACATTGTCAAATCAAACTTTGGTGAGGAATTATCTTCCAGGTTTTTTTTAGGGTTTAGTTTGATCTTTTTATCTCAGTGACACAATTCTTTTGAATCCATTCTTTCATTCAGATTCAATCATTGATTCAGTTCTGTGAGTTACATTGTTACGCCAGTAGGTGGCGTTATTATTGCGTAATTTCTACAACTGTCAAAAAAAAAAAAAACGGATTAGACTAAATGTGCCCTTTTGAATCAGCTCATCAAAACGATTCATCAAGATTTATTCACTGATTCATTCAGTGACCCTTTCTGTAAGTTACATTGTTACTCCAGACAGGTTTGGGTATGTTTCGGGCCTTCCCACTTGATGTGATCCTCCGCCTGAACCCCCCCCCCCTTTTTTACAACTGGAACTACAGCAAAAAAAAAAAAGTGTACAGCATGGATCACCGCACTCCGAAATGTGCGTCTTTTGACATCTAGAACTTCATCAAAAAGATTTCACCAGATTTATTCACCACTGATTCATCAGCGACCCATTTCTGTAAATTATATTGTTACGCCAGTAGCCCGCCACGGGGTTGGCTAATGTTTATTTTGCCGGTCTTGTAAAACTATCAAAAAAATACAAAAAACAGATTAGTAAAACTTGGACCGGTGCCCTTTGAATCGTCATCAAAAACATCATCAAACTTTATTAACTGGATTTCATTCAGTGTGCACCCTTTCTGTAAGTTTACCAGCTAGGTGTAGATGGGACAGTAGGTGGCATCTTTATTTGCATCAGTTGGTACAACTGACACCCAAAAAAAAAACGGATTAGACTAAATGTGCCCTTTTGAATCAGCTCATCAAAACGATTCATCCAGATTTATTCACTGATTCATTCAGTGACCCTTTCTGTAAGTTACATTGTTACTCCAGTATGTGGCGTTGTTATTATGTAATTTTTACAACTGAAAAAAAAACAAAAAAACAAAAACTGATTAGACGAAATGTGCCCTTTTGAATCAGCTCATCAAAATGATTCATCCAGATTTATTCACTGATTCATTCAGTTACCCTTTCTGTAAGTTACATTGTTACTCCAGTATGTGGCGTTATTATTCCGTCATTTCTACAACTGACAAAAAAAAAAACAGATTAGACGAATTGTGCTCTTGTTGAATAAGCTTCATCAACAACGATCATTCCAGATTTATTCATCTGATTCATTCATGTCCCATTTTAGTCTGTAGTTACATTGTTACGCCAGTGGTGGCGTTATTAGGGTGTCATTTACAACTACAAAAAAAAAAACGAGATTAGACGAAAGGTGCCCTTGTGAATCAGCTCATCAAAAACGATCATCATATTTATTCACTGATTCATTCAGTTACCCTTTCTGTAAGTTAGATTGTACAAACACGCCAAAACGTGTTTTATTATCCTTAATTTGCATGCCTACAAATCAGTCTCTACATGTTTTCACAAATGACAACAGAAACAGATAAAAATGATGTAATATCATTACACTAAAAGGACGTCAAAACAAAGACACACACACACACACACACAATAAATAAATTGTGCCAAGAACTGACAAACATCTTCCATAAAAGTAAGAGATACACCCTTTTTCCTCAGGCCCCCCAACAGCAAACTGATACTACTCAACTTCTCTGGCACAAGAATGAAATATTTATACTTATTCATAAGAATAAAAGAATAAAAAGAATTAAAAAACACTATCAAAAATGAAGGTGAACTGCTACGCTATCATTATTATCAGCCAAGCTGTTAGTGTCTGAATTTCAAAGCATCTCTTCTTGATTTCCCAGTGTCCCATACATGCCCATGGAGCTCTGGTCCTCTTAAAACATGTTTATAATGAAGGAACTTCATAAGGTATCTGTCTAATGTTATTAGCATGTTTGGCCTTTTTATCCTACCTGCCCCCTCAGGCTCCAAGTACACCTGATATCTCTCTCCCATTGCCCAGCAATACTTCAAAAACTAACCCTTCAAAAAAGGGTGGAACAGTTAGCATATTCCAAAAAAAAAAAAAAGAAGCGTAGGCCATGATTAAACATGGGGATCACAGTACGTAGAAATGAAAATTTTAAAATGCCCATGTCTTGGATCTGTGGAGTCATTAGCATTGTTACAAAAGATCAAGATGAGAGAGAACAAAATGAGATTCACTAGTACATGAGTGCTGATAATAAGCCAGAGATTTCATATTCAAGAAACTGCAAATGACTAATTGCATTCATACAAAGCTTTGATTATAAGCCTACTGTTATCTTTCTATTTATATTACATATAAACTATCATATACTACATTATATACAATTATCTTTAAATACACTACCATTCTACCAAATTTGAAGTAAGTTTTGAAAAATAAATGTAATATTTAAAATTGATCAAAAGTAAAGACATTTATAATGTTACAAAACATATCTATTTCAAATGGTAGTGTAGATATGGGCTTATGTTTGTGATATTTCTGAGGGTGCTGATTTTTAGAACAAAAGTCTGCGTTTGTGGCGCTCCAGACCAGAGTATGTGAGCAACAAAGTACAGAATGACATCTTTGCACTAACTACATTAGCGAGTTGAGGTGCGGAGTGAATATATGTCTTATTAGAAGAGGTAGAAAACCTCAGGCGTTTGTGAGCGTGTTTTTTGTCCTCTTTTTGTGTGGGTATATCATGCTGCATGTTATTATTTACAAAGAGTGTTAATTAGCATCCCTTTTAAATTCCCTGCTGTAGTTTGTATTTGCAGTGCTGACAGATAAAGTAGTTTAGCTGTGCATACCGCTTCGGGACAGGAAAACAAAACTGGTGATGCTTCTGTTTTTTCCCATATTTTACCCTTTGTGTGGGTTTGCTGATTAATTATGAAGCAAGAAAGGTAAATGAGATTTAAGACCACAACAAAATTCCAGCCCAAACACAAACACATTTACTTTCCAGTGTTTGCATACTTTCTATTGAAACAGGAAGTTGACACAAAACTAGATACTTCACAGCCTGAATGAGGGAACGAACTACATTACAATGACAATACTTTAGAGAAATTTCATGGGAGTTGATGAGCACTAAAGTGTCATTTGGCACAATTTTCTTATTGTGAGTCTCTGATTGGTGGACATTCTCTGCAGAATCATGGGCTATGTAGTTTTTTAAGAGGAATTATGCTGTAGAACAGTTTTTTTTATTTCCAATGAGTTGAAATAATGCAGCCTCGTGGCTTCAAAATAAGCATATACCATCGATTAACAACCTCAGAGGGTTTCTCTATAAAGGTTTGTAATTTATTGTTAAAATGGAGAAAATTCATGGTATTTCTGGAAACCTAATAGAAAAAAATAATAATTACGAGTTCGTTTGCCCATAAAATCTTTAGGAAATTGTGTGTAAACTTATTTGGCTTGCTGTCCACTGACGAGGGGCTTGATGAAGCAGCTTCAACTCAAGCTCTGATACACCCCCCAGGGACTCGATATAGGATGATTACAAAGGGCAAGGTTCCAAAGATGAAGGTGGAGATTGGGGAGGTGGAGGGGTGCTGGAACAGCTGAAACTGGAGAGAGGTAAGCAGTTGCTTATATACTCTGGCTGTCCTCCTAACTTACATTTAGGAACTTCATTAATATTTTTGAATAGACAGCAGTCTTTAGTTTACGCCACACCCTCTGAAAAGCACACCTGACAGTGTGTACCATGGATAGAATCAATGAAGACATTTTCAAAACAGAATACATTCCAGCTACTTGGTTTAGGAAAGTAAAGCTATTGCTAGTTAGAGACGGTTGGTATTTATATTTCATTATAAAGCATTTAATTGAACAAAAAATACACTTTTTGGGGCGTGGAAATCTGCTACAGGCTAATTTTGTCAACTTTTAGGGAGCAAGCTGGCACGACAAATCTCTAAAATTGACTTAGTTGTGTTCATTGTCTATGATATGGACAAGGCAATATTTTGGTGACATCTTCTGTGATTACCTTTATTCGTACATCATAAAAGTGTATTTTCATGCCGATTTCCGTCATATGAAACAGCCATAAGAGTTTTCACGAGTAGAAGACACTTTCTGCTGTCTCCTCCTGACAGTTTTCTGAAAAGAGCAGAAGGGAAACATGTGTTTAAACCCATTTCTTTCCATTTCCTCTGGGTTCTCCAGAGAACGAAGAGCTGGTAGCTCTTTTGAAATGTGCTGGTTCAGGATCAGTGTGTGTATCCCAGGGCAGCACTTTGATCAGTCCTCCTCCAGACTTCACCTGCAGGTGATGCCGCCCGTGTGTTGTGGTCTCATAAGCACTCCCATCCCATCTAGATGAAGCAGAGTTCTCCTCCAAACACTCAACCTGCCGGCTTGTGCTTCTTTAAAGTTCATCATTAAAT
>JADLZN010005312.1:0-101138 GCA_018155175.1 Sinocyclocheilus anophthalmus
TAAATATGTATAGAAGTGTTAGCAAGAAGCTAAACCAATAGCTAATCCATTAGTTACTGTTTCTAGGCTGGTACAATTAAACACTTAGTTTAGTCTCACTACCCTCACCTTTCAACTGAAAATGTCGGATCCTCCACAGACATTGTCATAGCGCAGGGAGTTGAGCTGATAATCGTGCACTGATGCATACTTAAACATCCACCAGAAAGTCATTATTTTTAGCATGCACTAATTAATAAATCATGGATACTGTTTCAAATTTGAGTCAAAAAAAAAAAAAAAACCCCCCCCACAATTTCTTGGAGCTGGAGCCAGGAGCATGTTATGAGAGATGAAGTCCATATTGATGGTCCCTCAACAGGATATATATAACATTTAACCCCGCTGCTTCTTCCTCTTTGAAGATGACCTTTTACATATGACTCATGAGCAAGTTTCCTTAGTGGAAGCAAAAAAAGAAAAGAAGAAGTCCTACGTCATCATGGAAGACCACATCTGAATAATGTCCAGTGTTGTTTTATTATCAACATGTGACTTTATGAGTAACACACAGCTCATATTTATCAGCTTTTCTTTCAGAATCATCTGTTTCTATGTAACAACTAGCAGTTTCACAAATTTTGATATATTTAATCTACCCCCAACCCTCCCTCCACATTCACAGCATATACGGTCATAATGAAAACCTTGGTATAGCTTATCAGAGCCTGCTGAGTTACTGTAAACATACATGTTTCACTCTGTACAGCATGCAAATGTAATTCTCACTGCTGATCTGTGCTTTTGGTTGCGGTTGTTGAACAGACGTCCACCTCCCCGACGGCCAGAGAACCAATGGTGAAGCTGATCCAGTGCTCTGGAGGAGGATCACCATATGGCTGCTCTACTGCACCATGAGGACGTGATGCCTGTTTCTAACGGATATAACTATATATCGCAGATAATAAATTGGATTGGCCAAAAGCCACCTGCTTTGAAAAAAAACTTAAATTTTACTATGCAATATAAAAATTTGACCAAAGATGAGATTCTTCCAGGTGTTACACAGTCTTGTTTGAACTTTTCGCTCATCTTGGCCCTTCTCTCATCTCATCTTGGTTCTAGAAGTAGTTTTTCCCATTCAGTTTCTCCATAGATTAAATAGATAGAAATGGAGTTCTAAATTGAACCAAATCAAACCAGCTCAGAATTGCAACATTATAAACTTTGATTTTAAACAAAACCAGGTATGAAGCACTGTGAATAACAGTGAATCTGAAATGTTACAATGTGAAACCATTGACTTGGAGTCATTGGTTGTACTTATTAAAAACAGCATAATTATCTTTTTTCTCAACTTCAGAAATATTTACAAAGGTATAGAAGAAATAGAGTGCTGCAGTGATGATGTACTGTATTTTTTTAGGCCAACCCATGAGTTTGCATCACCCTGGTTCCCTCGACAAAAGCCAAATAGAATGTTTCCAATGGCTTTTGGATTACTACAAAAAAAAACTGTTACCAACAAAAGCTTATGATTCTTACACATTTGGTTCATCATAAAACTTTTCACACATGAACACAGCTGAATTTTAAAGCTTAAGCAGTCGTGACAAGTAGAAAGCTAAACTTAGGCTATAAACTAACTACATGTCACCGCCATTAAGTTAGTGAGTAGATGAGTTGGCACGATGACATTTAATGTCCCCAACAACCATTTAGTCCCATTTAACCACTTGTGTATTTACTCATGTATTTTATGCCGTAGAATAAAATGTGTAAACATGAGCTTGTGTTCACCACAGACCTTATTTCAACCAAAAACCCATTCAAACAACCCTCAGTGTGATTGAACCAGAAGTTGTAAAACGCGAACTTAGTTCCAGGTTTTGGCCTACAAAAACACATCAGAGAGTGCGCTCCACTACACTTTTAGACAGCCTTTTGCAAACTTCCCTAAGCACACCCTCTTCCTCTTACACCGTTTACTGTATTGATTCTAAGAAATTCAAATGATCAACAGCTTCGGATGTTCCAATTCAACCTATTGCAAAGTTTCCAACAGGAGCAAGCACTCTAGCAAGCAATGACGTATAGCCGAATCAACGAGATGAAGGGAAGTTAGCAAGGGAAGGGGATAAAAAGCAAAGTTGAACGCATCCATGGGAATAAACATGTAATCTGCAATGCTTTATGGGAGTGGGTGGCTTCTGCCAGATCAGAATATGATTGGTCACAAGGCACATGTGACCCAACTTGCCATAAGTTGGTTTACAAGTGATGACCTAAGTGGCAAATTTCTACTGAATAAATGATGTCATTAGCTAAGCATCATGCCTGTGAATTATTTAATTGAACTCTAGGGACTCTTATTTATAGGTAGTTTGTAATGAATAAGGTTGTACAGAATTATAACTAGGCTTCTTGTTTAATGAAAATACTTGTATATTGTTGCATGGTGATGGAAGAATATAAGAAACAGAAAATGAATTAACCTACAAATTAACCTGTAGAAACAAGGATATGAATGAAACAATGTGATTATGATTCCCACAATACAGTAATAACTCAATTCATTGCAGTCAGCGATTGACTTGAAATGTAACATCAATAACCCAGATGAGTTTTAAATTCATTTTGCATTTGCACTTGCTATGCCACATATGACTGAGCTGCATTTGTTCCAAATGAGATGCTAATGTGCTGTATAATAAAACCATTCAAAGCAAAACACTCCCTTGGATTTTTATTTTACTGCCATATAAATCCATGAGAAATGTTAATCGCAATGTTATTTATTTCAAAAGTCTTATAAATTATTTTAATCACAGTATTTTAAAAGTCAAGTACAAAATTACATTCAAATGTTCCTACAGTACTTCAAGTAAATTTAGTGTTCGGCAGTGTTAGCGCTCTAAAGAAAACTCTTTGTGAGAAATGGTACATGGTCAAGCTCCAAGATTTCAGATTCACTGATAGCTCTAAACACTTCAATTCTGCAATAAACTAGAGGGGTATTTTTTGGACCTGAGAGTTTCCGCATGTCTTCATTTCCAGAATCCATTAGTTTGTACGTTTTGTTAACAGTGCACAAAGTGTTACAGCATCTTCCCTCCAGATCCCTCTCCAGTTAATCTCTGCTATGTGCAAACTCTGTGTTTGTCACCGAATAATCTGCGTAATGTGTAGACTTGGGTGAGGGCCACGCTGACCATGACCAGCAGACTGACGCTGGACCAGAAAGAAACCCGCCACAGGTTATCCTCCAGCAGGTAACGGTCACGAGCCTCGAACGCCCGCAGCGTCGTCTGCAGCTGACGGCTTCGCTCCAGGTTCTTGTGCACAGCGTCCATTGTGACCTGTGCAGTGAGAGAAAACATGAGTGAAACATAGCTTCCCACAAAACATTTTTTAAAACAATGCATTTGGTTGCAGATGATCAGTGCCAAAACTAGAACTTTGAGGAAAATTTGAACTGCAAATAATTTTCTTAATTGCATTCAACCATTTTAAAAAAATTTCTGAAAACATTGTGAAAATACCAGCATGGTAGCTTTTCTCAAAGCCTACTGTAAATTATCAAAATAATCAAAACAACCTGAAAAATCTGTTGTACACAATCTACTACATGGCTTCAGTTGATTGACTGATTGACAGTTTAGACTTTTTTTAGCAAGTAAAAGGCGTTTAGTCTAATTGTAAAATCAACCCATTTCATGTTGTGAACCTGTGTCGGTATTTGTTGATTTTTATTAATTAAACTTAAGAATAACTTTTATATTGTTAGTAACATTTCAAAATGAACACTGAACTGAAGCCATTTAGGTTTACTTATTTATAAATTTTTTAGAAAAAATAATGTGAAAATGTGAAATAAATTTGATCATAAAATAATGCATTTACTGCATTAAATATCTTATTAAGACATTTTAATAGGATATTTAGACTGGCAACTGATATTTATATGCAATTTATGTAAGTAGTCTATTATACTGTTATAAAGACCTTATTCATTTACATTACAAGCTGTTAGAGTTTCATCTTTCTTTTGGCCATATAAATATCAGCAACATGCACCAATTTCATATTGTTTGCTCAGTTGGGCCTCAGAATAAAATTGAGTCCCAAAAAACGTCTTTCTTCCTCGAGTTTGAGCTCCATATTCTCCTATATCATATTATATAAGCCATAAAAGCCTAATGTATCAAATAATAATACCAAAACGTAAACATGTGCAAACTTTTTTTCAAGTGTAAATTCTGTTTAAATATTTTATCTAAAGGTTTAGTAAACTGCTTCCGTTTAACTATATTCTATTAATTTTTTCGATATCATTTCCTATGACAGGCTTTACAGGGTGTAATTACCGTAAAGCGCCAATATAATTTCGTTTTGTGTTACGATAAAAAACATAAGATCTGTCAGCTTAAGTACATTATGTAGATGAAAATGTTATCATAAGAACCCTTGTTATAACTTAAAATTATAATTTTTTGTCTTTCTAGAAGTGATGTAATTTATATTTATCATGCCATGATCCCAGCACTTCCTGCACTAGTTAAACTGATACCAGAGTGTTAAGGGATATGTGATTTGTGTACCCATGATATCTCGCGTTTGTACTCCAGTCAAGACCGCTGGTTCAGCCCGATCGCCAATCTTCATCTCTCATCCGCGGGTCCATCCCGATCACCTCCCATACACCATCTTCGCTGGAAATAGGCTAGAAACTGTTGTCAAGCAAATCCCTGTAGTTGCCCTCCTCAGTGTGGTCCACCCTGACAGCAAACTCCCCAACACCACACCATAGCAAGATTAACTATAATCACATCATGACTTCAAACAACTTGTGAAATATTATACCATACATTTTTTTCCCACCCCCGCCCTAGCAATGGATTTCAATTTCACCAAAAACTGTTTGGTAATCCACTTCTCAAAATACCTTTGTGTTTCGATAGTATACCTAAGAAGCTTATTTGCTGCACAGATATAAAATATTTAAAGGTAATTTTTGAGATGTTATACCTCCCCAATAGGAATTTCGCCGGGAGTGGTGATTGACAGTCGATGAGAGATGATCATTCACATTATTTTGTGTGTTTGGTGTAATGAAGTGTGTTTATGCGGTTTAAAGTTCAAAACACATTATTTTCCACATACTGTACATTATTTTCTCCTCTATGCCCCACCTTTCTGAAACGCGTCGATTTTTACAAAGCTCATCGGTCTGAAAAAGCGAGGTGTGCTTTGATTGGCCAGCTATCCAGTGCGTTGTGATTGGCCGAATTCCTCAAGCGTGGGACGGAAATGTTACACCCCTTACCCTACTGGTATTCTGCGGCAACCTATGTTACCGGTTGACCCCGGGCTGGACTATCCTCCGCTTTCGTCCAACATTAAGGCCTATCCGTACGGATCGACAGCACGAAGTTTAAGTTTTCATCGTACCAGCACGCATCAGCTCCCAGCATGACAAGCGATATCGTCCTCATTTTTTGGAAGGCCAACCAGTAGTTTCGCTTTCACAACGAAGCACACAGCTCCTTCACGACATGGCGGCGGCGGCAACAATACTACAGCGAGAATAAAAGTTACGCCTTCTTTCTTTGCGTGAACATTTGGGCGGCGTTATGCAAATCATACCACATAGTGACGTAGACATGTGGGGGCGTGTTAGAATGAGCCGTTTTAGTTAGGCTTTGGCGACCTGAATGAGCCTTTTAGGTAGGTGTGGCTGATCTTACTTTTCATAACGAATATCTCTTTGGATTTTAGACTTTAGTTTTTGCAACTTTACAGATTTTCTTTATGAACCAAGAGCTTGTAACACTCAAAAGAGAAAGGAAGAATTGAAATCACATCATATGACCCCTTTAAAGAGCCACAGAACGGTATTTATTGTTTGAATTGATAAAAAATGTCAAAATTTGAAAGCTGAGACTTGAAAGCTTTGTTTCATACCAAAAGTAACCTGCTCTATCTTGTCTGTTGGCATGTTTTCAGTGTCCTTTGCTCCGCGATGTATTTTTCACTGCATGAGAACATGATGTGTGGTGTGAGAGCACCATGGCTTGTTGGATGTAGCAACAGTAACTAAGGGGGGCGGATCTTTGCGAAGGGTCAATTGCAAGTTGATATCTCACAGCAATTTTCTCATTTTGCAATTTTGACTTGTTTTCTTGGAATTCTGACATTACATCCTGCAATTCTAATAAAGAAAGTCAGAATTGCAAGATTAACTCAAATTTTGAATGCAAGTAAACTCAGAATTCAGAGAAACAAAAAGTAAAAAATTCAAGATTGTAAACTGAGAATTCAGAGAAAGTCAAAATCGTGAGGTGTAAACTCAAAATAAAAAAAAAGCAAATTGCAAGATGTAAAATCAGAACTCAAGTCAAAATTATGAGATGATCAGTTCACGTTTCTCAGAAATCTCAGAAAAAAAGTCAGAATTCCCAGTGCAAGTTTATAACTCTGAATTGTTATTAAAGGGGTCCCTTGACGTTCCTAAAAAGACATTAAATGTTGTGTATTGGTGTAATACAATGGCTTATTGCGGTTTCAAGTAAAAAAAAACCATTATTTTCCATATACTGTACTTTATTGTTTCTCCTCTATGTCAGACGCAGTCTCCTCCTTTCTGAAATGCGTCGATCTTTACAAAGCTCATCGTTCTAAAAAAGCGAGGTGTGCTCTGATTGGCCAGCTATCCAGTGCGTTGTGATTGGCCGAATACCTCAAGCGTAGATATGTGGGGGCGTGTTAGAACGAGCCGTTTTAGGTAGGCGTGGCTGACATAATGTGGGTATAATGGGGATAATGTCTTGTATAAACAGCTAAATCACACCCTGGACAAGAGATCAAGTGGCAAAGAGCAATTATTCCGAAACAAATAAAGATTAAATCTCTTCCAGTGACTCGCATCAGTGTGAAAATTCACAAGAATCACCAACTACAAACAACCATCCCCAGCCTGTGGAGAATCAACACCTGCAGACGATCGGAACGGTTTCTACTGCAGGTTTTGAAAGCCAGACCCCACCCGCCCTGAACCCTCTCCACACAACCAATTCACAACCTCCCAGCACCCCCCCTCTCGCGCCCAACGCCTGCAATTCAGACTCAGCGAAGACGAGGTGCGCTCGGTCTTGCCGGAAGCATAAAAAGGAAAAGCACCAGGCCCAGTATGTGTTACAACCAGCCTGTCCTGAAATCCTGTTCTGACCAGCTGCCCCCATCTTCACACGATTTCTTCAACAGATCCCTGAGCTGTGCGAAGTCCCCCCTTCATGCTTCAAACGCCCACCATCATCCCCGTCCCAGAACCCAATTACTGACTAATGATACAGACCTTGGCTCTAACATCTGTGGTCATGCGTTCTTTGCAAACTGGTGGCTTGGCCCACCGTGAAGGACATCATTGGACCCTTGCTGGATCCTCTTATAGAGCAAACAGGTCTGTGGACGATGCCGTCAACATGATACTGCATTATGTTCTGCAATATCTAGACAGACCAGGGACTTATTTGAGGATCCTGTTCGTGGACTTCAGCTTGGCCTTTAACACTATCATCCCAACCCTCCTCCTGCCCAAACTATCTCAGCTCTCCTTGCCCACCTCCGTCTGTCAGTGGATCACAAACTTCCTGACAGACAGGCAGCAGCTAGTGAGGCTTGGAAAATACACATCCAGCACCCGTACGATCAGCACTGGAGCTCCTCAGGTTTGTGTTCTCTCTCCACTGCTCTTCTCCCTCTACACAAATGACTGCACATCTAATGACCCCTCTGTCAAGCTCCTGAAGTGACACCACACTCATCGGCCTCATTCCGGACGGTGACGAGTCTGCTTACAGACAGGAGGTCGAGCAGCTGGCTGTCTGGTGCAGTCTCAACAACCTTGAGCTCAACACGCTCAAAACTGTGGAGATTTCCGTGGACTTCAGGAGGAACCCCCCTGATCTCCCTCCACTCACCATCATGGACAGTACTGTGACTGCAGTGGAGTCATTCAGGTTCCTGTGCACCACAATCTCTCAGGACCTGAAGTGGGACACTCGCATTGACTCCATTGTGAAAAAGGCCCCGCAGAGGTTGTACTTCCTTCGCCAGCATGAGGAAGTTCAACCTGCCACAGGAGCAGCTGAAAAGTTCTATTCCGCCATCATTGAATCCGTCCTCTGCATTTCTATAACTGTCTGGTTCAGCTCAGCGACCAAATCTGACCTCAGAAGACTACAGATGGTAGTCCGGACTGCTGAGCGAATCATTGGGACAATCCTCCCTTCTCGCCAAGAACTGTACTTATCCAGAGTGAGCAAAAGGGCTGGCGGAATCACTCTGGACCCCTCACATCCAGTACACTCACTCTTTGAACTGTTGCCATCTTGTTGACGCTACAGAGCTCTGAGCACCAGAGCGGTCAGACACAGGAACAGTTTCTTCCCTCGGGCCATCCATCTCACGAACACTTGACATTAACCATGGAACACACACTATTTATTCACTCATACACTTATTTGTCTAACACTCATACTTAGTCTACACCTCAAATTTGCACTTAATATACAGTACCTGTACAAAAAAAAAAAATATATATATATATATATTAGATCCTGTAATATACCTGCACACACATTGTCCAATTATATGTTTCATTCCTTATCTACTTGTTTCTTTTTATTTTTATTTCTCTGGTTTTTTTGTTCTGTCACTGTCTTTCTGTTACACTGTGGAAGCTTCTGTCACGAAAACAAATTCCTCGTATGTGTAAACATACCTGGCAATAAAGCTCATTCTGATTCTGATTCTGATTCTGATTCTGACTCTTAACTTTTATAAAGAATATCTCTTTGGATTTGAGACTTTAGTCTTTGCAACTTTTACAGCTCTTCTTTATGCACCAAGAGCTTGTAACACTCCAAAGAGAAAGGAAAACTTGAAATCACATCATATGACCCCTTTAAAAAAAAGTCACAATTACCTTTTTAATATCTTTATTTTGGGATGAAAATAAGCTTCCATACAAACCGGTTTGGAATGACAGAGTAAATAATAACAGAACTTACATTTTTGAGTGGACTAACCTTTTAAGTATGCTTTAAAAAGCATTACTTTTCAGTTGACTACCTAGTAACATTCTGTAAACAGGCAACTGTTTTCTGTAATTCAGTTGTGGTCACTGTCAGCCCTGCAGGAAGCATGCAATTTTGCAACAGAGGACATGCAAATACTGTGGGTTATGACAGTCCGAAACTATGAGTAAATGTGTAAAGGTTCGGCTATGTGCACTATGGGATGTGAAGCTTACGTGTGTATGCCGTCTGATTTTCTGAAGTCGGAGACCAGTCTGTACCCACGCGGGGAGATCAGAGTGAAGCCGATGTCCAGCCCTGAGCCTGCAATGACCTGCAGATACACAGATGGGTTAATGGCAGGGTGATTGATAAATGAAACGACATTCACAACCCATTTTATTTCTGTAACGTGACGTTAGGGTTGCCACCTTCAGCAAGCCAAAATAAGGGACACCCATTCACGACCCCACCCAGGACACAAATAATCAGTGAGGAACTCATAGCTCAACAATACACCATGCGAAAACATGCTCATGAATGTAAATTATTAATTCTTATTAGTCTTTTTTTGACAGTTCTGCAGCTGTTACCTGGATGAGATTAATTTGTATTTATTAATATTTTTTATTAATTTGTTTAAATTAGGACTACATTAAATCTAAATAATTTAGCATTTTTGTAAAACTTTTTAAAATGGCAAAATGTATATGACATATATGCTAATTTATTATGTTTATATTTTTGATTAATATAAATTATAAATAATAAATAGAGGTCTACATTATTATAATCTATAGTCAGTTTAATAATGTCTAAAAATATAATAATTATGTCTATCAAGCTCTAAAAGGCTATCCAAATTTTAATAAAACAATAGGGTTATGCCTTTAGAAGCACAGATGTGTCTGTCACTTTAAAGGTATGGTTCACCCAAAAATGAAAATTCTGTCATAATTTACCCAGGTTGTTCTAAACCTGCAAGTTCTTTCTTCTGTTGAACACAAAAAAAGATATCTTGAAGAATGCTGGTAACCAAACAGCTGCTGGAGCCATTGACTTCCATAGTATGGAAAAAAATTCTATGGAAGTCAATGGGGACCAGAAAATGTTTGGTTACCCACATTCTTCAAAGTATTTTCTTTTATGTTCAACAGAAGAAAGAAAATCATACAGGTTTGTAACAATTGAGGGTGAGTAAATGATGACAAATGTTCATTTTTGGGTGAAATGTCCCTTTATTTAGACAGCCCACCGTGAGCAAATGCTTCACTGCAAACTGCGTGTTCATCATTATTTACAGGACAGACCCATTGATAACTTTGTCGTTCAGCTCTACTTGCATATATATATATATATATCGATAGATAGATGCCATGCCACATTTCTCTCAAAACTACTACAGACTTCAACACCTGCCATATGACTCTCTCTACCACGTGTCCCTTTCTCCCAAATTCAAATTAGAAGCCTCCTATCTTCCACCGACTGAACGCGCCCATTTGAGGATTCCGTGTGCCTTTACTCTATAGATAGTGGGCAAACAGTAACCATGCAGCAACTTGCGACAGCGTGATCCTTCTGCAGATGCTGAGCTGGTGGGCCCGGTGTCCTTACATTGTATCCTACCCGTCAGATTGTCCTGCCAGGGTTTACTGCGCATGCGCACATTTATATTGTGTCCTTTTTCTCACACTGAATAACAATATTTAATGTTTCTGCATTACTGTAAGGGTAGGTTTAGGGTTGGGGTAGGTGTAGACGTTAATAAACCATACATACAGGTAGCATTTTTCATTGTCAAATTGTACTACCACTGTTTTAATGGGAGGTAGCAAAATCTGACAGGGTAACACAAATCGACAGAACACCGGGTCAGCTGTCCCGCACGCAGCTGCCTGTTTTTAATGTAAAGCGGGATGGCTCCACAAACACACCCCAGACATGCGGCAGAGTGAATCTTCTGAGAAAGGTCACAACACAGGGCTGGACTAGAATAACTAAAAGACAGTAGCTCCTGTGAGTGATATCTACAGTAAACAGGACTGAATGAGGATTGCTCAAGTCCTTAGTAGGCCTATGCAATTGACATTCGATAATATTGAACGTCCCACCAGAGCTGTAGAGAAGAGCCACAACCATAAAACCAAACCAAGCACAAGTTGTTCATGTTATATGTGACCACTACCTTATGACTTACATTATGACAGTACAGCCATTCATAAATGCACTTTGACCAAAACCTGCACCCATGAAAGGAAATGTCCTGCTACTTCCTGATCATTACTGTCAAGCAAAACTGCAATGTATTTCTAAGAATCTTACGAATAAATGATATTTAAACAAAAACTATGATAAACTTCTAGTAACTTCTACTTCTCAAATTTGCTGACTAGTGTGGCCTCTCGAGACATTTCAAAAAGGTTATCGTTTTAAATATCTGTAATTAAATAACTGAAATACTTTAACAAATTTATTGACCTGGTACTCCACTTCCATGCTGCCGTTCTGAGTGGTTGTTTGGAAGAAGCACTCGGTTGCTCCGGCAGGTAGAAGGAAAGTGAACTCGGTGTCCCTATTCTGTCCGAACGCGAATCCCAAATCCACGCTGAGCGTCAGAAAGAGCAGCGAACATACGAGACGCGTCTCTTTAAACCGCTCCATTACTTTGCTCTTCATAAACACACTAGAGCAGCTGTTGAGCGGCGCGACCACACTAGCCTATCATTATCTTCTACTACACTGCAACAGCATGGTTTGGACTTTCGTGAACTTGCACTTTTCGTGCCAAACAGAACAGACGCGCTTGATGTTTGATAGCTTTACCCGCGTCGCGTAAAACGCGCAAACAGCCTCGCTAATTTGTCCACTGGGTTCCGACGTCAAGATTATTCAACGCGCGCCGGAGATAATGTTTTTATTCCGTGTTTCTGTCATAAAACACGTTTGTCTATCTGTATCGAACTCTATGAGAAGCTTGTAGCAGGAGCTAAATCTGGCCAAATCGTGTGAGGGAGCTCATGGCTTTATTTTTGTTGTTTTTTTTGTACATTTTGGCTGTAAATTGCAAAGGGGCTACGTTGTGATCTCAAGTCGTCATGCTACACTAATGTTAGAGACGAAAACCTTTCTGCAACGTTCTGGGAATACGATAATTAGGGAAAAAATTGAATAAATGCAGTGTAACCATGTTAGAACCAATTTAAAACCAACAGAACTGTATGGATATGTGGCTGTCACACAGAACATCTCTGCAATGTTCTCAGAATATTAGTTTATATTTATAAAACTACAAACCTAAAAACTACCTTTCAAGAAGAAAATTAAATATTCCCAGATAGCATATGCACGTCTGCAAGATGTCTGTTAAAGATCTCTTCATCTGGAAAGCATCTGCAGTGTACAAACATCTGATAGACGTCAGTTTTACATTCATTCTAAATCATAATCATCTTAAAGACATCTTCTAAACGTCAATTTGACATCTGATAGGAAACGTCATATAGACGTATTGCAGATGAGCAAACAAAAAATAAGTCTTCCAGATGTAAATACAGACGTCAAATAGACGTCTCCGAGATGTACCTGTGCTTGCAATTTTTTTCTTTAGTTCCTTCTAAGCTGTAACTAAATCAGCATACTATCATCTCAAAAACATTGCAAGAATTAGAGGTTTTGTTTCCAGTCAAGACTTGGAGAAACTTGTTCATGCCTTTATCACCAGAGCAGAGTTGACTATTGTAACGGTCTCCTCACCGGACTTCCCAAGAGCACCATTAGACAGCTGCAGCTCATCCAAAACGCTGCTGCCAGAATTCTGACTAGAAAATCTGAGCATATTACACCAGTCCTCAGGTCCTGACACTGGCTTCCAGTTATATTTAGGAATGATTTTAAAGTACTTTTACTCATTTAAAAATCACTCAAAGGCCTAGGACCTAAATACATTGCAGATATGCTCACTGAATAATAACTTAACAGACCACTCAGATCATTAGGATCGAGTAAGTTAGAAATACCAAGGGTTCACAAAAAAAAAGGGGAATCTGCTTTTAGCTATTTTACCGCCCGCAGTTGGAATCAGCTTCCAAAAGAGATCAGATGTGCTAAAACATTAAAACGTCACATTTAAATGCAGACTCAAAACACATCTCTTTAGCTGTGCATTTATTGAATAAGCACTGTGCAACGTCCGAACTGATTGCACTATATTTTATGCATAATCGTTTTCTATTCTTAACCGTTTTAAATTCATTTTAAACCTCTTAAAATCAATTTTTTTTTAATAATTTTCAAATTCCTTGTTTTATTGTTGTGATTATTTTTTTCATTTATTTTATGTAAAGAACTTTGAATTACCACTGTGTATGAAATGGCTATTATAAATAGCCGCCTGCGCTGCCTGCATATAACACTCACTCCAAGAACTGATCTTTGATGTTTACACAAATATGATATTAGGCGATGCCATGTTTGCGTGGTAGCAAATGTCAAGTTTGTCAAAAGAATACAGAGCTGGGACTTAATGTTAGCTAACACAAATGGAAGATATTGTTATATTCTCTCAGATTTTTCGGCATACTTTGAAAGGCACATGCAGACAAAATAGTTTTTGTTTGAAGGGACACATCACTTGTGATGATCAGATAAATTTATGTCAAGTAAGCACCGCCTGATAATGCAAATTGTAATTATTTAAGGGGTATTATTTAATATAATAATCTATGTGTCTCTAAAAAGAAGTCCATGGTAAGACCCTTTTTGAGCTGCTAGATGAGTGTGTGTAATCTTATGACGGTCTCAATGCCTTGACACTCGAACTGATGGGCGCGCCAAAGTGGCCATCGTTAAAATCTGTCAGGCTCATATTTTGTAAGTTGACATATCAGTGGATGTTTGGCCAGTTCAGAATGTTTAAATCGGAAAATATCAGTCGGGCAGCGGTGACGTCATTGAAGAGTGAATTCAACAACTCAACAGCTGGAGGGGATGGAAGACAGAAATGCCTGGCAATGCAGAGTTTGTTTGTGAGAGTAAGTATCTTGTGTTTTAAAAGCTTTTAAAAATGGCGGATCAGTGTTTGTTAGGGCATGCATTAAAGCAATTCACACGTGTCACATTCAGACCAATCATACTTCCTGCAGTGCAAACACCCCAAAAGGGGAGAAAGGGTTGGTTGTTAATGCAGCTGGAGATCTCCAAATGGGGGCGCCGGGAACAATAAAAACGGGGCCAGAATGTCGTTCTTCGGAAAGCTCAACCCACAAACATGGGCGCTCAAAAAGGGCGTGTGCTTCCCTCCCATTGAAAAAGAACAGGCACAGAAAGCGGAGAGGCATTTTTCCCCCCAATCCACTTCAGTGCAAACTCCGACCCACAGCTGATTCTAAAGAATTTATTGGTTGTGTTCAATTAAAGTGTATATTTCCTACACTATGCTACAAAAATGCTAACCCTTAAACCTACCCCACACCTGACCCTAAACCGTCATAGCTAATTGACCTGACATGGAGAGGATTGGAGCCTGAATAGCGTGGTAAAGAAAAGTGCAGTTCAGTGTCAATTCAATTAATTCCATTCAATTCAAGTTTATTTGTATAGCCGCGCAGGTTTTTAAAGAAGAGTGGCAGTTCAGGAGATAAACAGTTGATAAGATTATGTGTTATGAGATCGTTCCGTAACTCCCCAACCGGACTTTCACCGGACAATGGCACCTTTTTAGTTTACACCCAGTGTCACTACCCCCTCCTACCCTATGAATTTCGAGCCACGGGACGCCCCCGCTGCTTAGAACAAAATGATAGAGTAAAATCTTTCCCCTGCGCTGGGACGGCTCGTGGGGTAGGAGCTTGTGGGTGATTCCCATTTATATCATTAAGCAGATGTTCAAACTCCAGTCCGAACACCACTGGCCAAGAGCTTTGGGCTCTGCTCTCACAGGGAATATTTATTTATATAGCATATTTTGTTTTAGATGAACTAGAAGCAATGTTTAATTTTTACATTTCAAAATAAAACTTTGTCAATAACAATTGGCTGGAGCCAGAGCCAATGGTGAAAGTCTTTGCGTGAGGAGACCCCGCCCCATTTTGGAGGTTCTGCCCACTTTTTGAGTTCACGCCCCATTTTGGAGATCTCTGGTCTGCAGTTATACCTACTTGAAAGAGGTGGTATTACGCCAATGATGTCTTATAGTAAAATATGATTAAAAAGCCCCTAAAGCACTAAAACAAGTGATAGTGAAGGAAATGTGGCCAGAGTATGGTGACCCATACTCGAATAGTGCTCTGCATTTACCCACCAAACAAGTGTACACACACACAGACATGTGTGAAACACACACAAACCGTGAGAACACACACACGGAGCAGTTGGCAGCCATTTATGCTGCAGCGCCCGGCAAGCAGTTTGGGGTTCGGTGCCCAAAGGGCACCTCAAGTCGTGGTATTGAAGGTGGGAGAGAGTGCTGTACTTCACTCCCCCCACCTAACACTCCCTGCGGTACGAGCACTCAAACCCTACAACCTGTGGGTTACTGATCCGACTCCTAACTCATTTAGGCAATACACGGGACTTCCCCACAAGCAAACAATGAAGTCAAATGCACACATATAATGATTTTCTAATGTTACATATACATCTCTCACCCGAGCATTACAACATGCAAACATTTTAAAAACGACATGGACATTTGGAATGAAGAAACTAAAAACCATTTAAAATGGTAAGGAAGTGATGATGTTTACGGATTGTGTAGCTGCAGTCTTGCGGTGCGTTCCAAACGGTATATATCGCTCTCCGAAGGGCACTTCGGAGTGAAAACAATCATGGCCGCCATATTGAAGGGTCGTTCCAAACCCTTCAGAATGAAGGATTTCGAAGGGTACAACTGAGGGACACTTCGGGCTCCCATGATCCTTTGCGCAAATTCTTTGCATGATGACGGCGCCTCCGTGTGGGCAGAAGATAATGATGCAGAAGGGCACTTCAAGAAACAGTTGTTTGGTCCCCTACACCCTTCAATCCTTCGAAGCTCTCACTCCGGAGGGTAAACTCTTTGAAGGGATTAGGGCATAGGGATATGCCCTTCCGAATGGAACGCAGGTCTAGTTTAGCTTTCCATTTTTCAATGACAAAAACAGACTACTGCCACCTTCTGGTGTGGAAAGTTAGTTCCTCTCACACAGGCGCAGAACACATATGCTATTGGACCTTTGGAAGTAGTCTTTGAGATGTGTTCAAGTGCAACTTTTTGGCCTAGTCACTGTCAGCTTTGATGTCGGTTTCATGTGTCACAAGCTAATAGTGGTTACTGGTCTAAATATAAAGAGCTTGTTCCCCTCTTGCTCTCATGTGCACACTGTTATAACAAAAAAAGAAAAAATAGTACATCAGCCTGCATAGACCATGACTACTCTATTGTGTTTTATTGGTCCAAAATGAACTTCCTGTCTTTTTCCTACAGCAAAGTTACTTAAATCTTTATTACAGCCAAAATTACTTCAACAAGTGTGTGTTGTGTCGAGTAGGGGAAGCTGTGGCTGAGAGCTGATGCAGAGGATATAGGAAGGTGTGAAGAGGTGGACCTGTTGCATGGCCATGAATATACGTTTGTCTGCTTGTGTAGGCATTTGTGTGTGCCACGTCTTTTCTGATTCCCATTTATGTAGATAAACGGAATATGTCACGTTCTGAAAGACAAAAGATCTGACTTTTATTATTGATGTTTTTTTTTCTCATTTTGAAAACTAGAAAATTAGATTTAAATGCTGCACTTATTCCATCCCACATTTCTCAGACTTGCTGATTTTACTTTACCTGTCACTTGAAATAGTATTACAGGAGATTTTGAGAGTGGTCTGACTTATTTTTTTTCTCTCGGACCCACTGGAGCGTGCTTTTCTCGCACCGTCCGCCCACCTGTGGGCTTTATGAGTGATGGTTATCTCTCACTCTCACAGTGGGTCTCACTCTCACTGCATTGCAGTGGGTCTTTTCACACTTCTCTGGATGTGCACTTGTCATCACTGAAGTGGCCAGAGACGGTGTGTGTGCACATGGCTCCGGGTAAAGTTTCTTATCCTTCGGTATTCGTGGTGGACAGCAAAATGAGGCCCCCTCCGTTGCCCCCCAAGCCAGGCCGTAGACAGCGGAAGGAGGTGATCCAGACTCTACTGGGGATCCTGGTTTGTGTGGCTCTGTGTGGCATGGCCGTGGAGGCCTGTTTCATCTACCATCTGTTCACATCCAAAGAAAACCCTGTAAGTACTATTTGGTCCAACTTTCTGAAGCATCACTGTCTTGTGTACTTTCATTCAGCGTCATTCTTTCACTCACACTATCAACGTCATCTAACTATCCGTTCATTTTTTGTTCAGCAGCTTCTTTGTTAGCATAATTGCTATTGTGGATCATTTTGCTTTGGTATTCTATTCTCTTCTGTTTTCTCTTTATATCACAAAGAATATAGATTATGTTTTAGGTGGTGTTGACTCATGGTGCGAGTGTTTGTATGAACTCTTCAGTTCCTTATTCAGTTGTAGTTCTGAAAACAATATATGTCTCGAATGTACATAGGACTACTGCATCTTTGAGCAAGAATTGTGAAATATCTAGTTATGCATCTCTTTTGAACTTTCTATTCATCCAAGATTCCTAGAAAAAATTTATCAGTTGCTCACAAAAATATGAAGCAGAAACTGTTTTCAACATTGATAATAATAAAAAAAAAATCTTGAGCAGCAAATCAGCATATTAAAATGATTTTTGAAGGATCATGTGACACTGAAGACTGGAGTAATGATGCTGAATAAATTACAAGGATTGACATCCCAGGATAAATTACAAAAAAATAAATAAACATATTAAATAGAAAACATTATTTTTAACAACACTTGAGCCTGTTGTGCTACTGTACATCTATTTTTCATAAATTAAGTGTCGCAACTTAGAAAGCATTAAGATGAGCACCATATATATAAAACTGTAAAGTACCACACACGCACACACACACACACACACCACATAAACGCGTAGTAACGTTCCGGGTCCCAATACTAAAAAATTATACAATTCATAAATGATGTTCATATTTCAAACCAACTTTTCAGTTATATTGTAATGCTGATAATATGATGTTGAAATATAATGCGAAATAGAAGAATTTCACTAATTTATCCGTGAATATAGACTGTATGTAGATTGAGATGTTTCCGTCAGGCTCCTCCCTTTACATGAAATTTGCAGAAATGTAGCTGGACAAATCTTCTGGTGCTCAAACCACATGGCGTGCTGTGGTTACCTGACCTAGAGCTCGGGGGGGGGGAGCGGGGGGGAGTCCCCGAACACTCCTACAGTATGAGAAAACTATGGGTGTCTAACCAAACCTTGCAACAGTGGTGTATCCTGATTCTGAGCACAAATACGGCATCTGGAGGAAATATTGATTAAATGCCAGTTTTGTTATTTAATAATATTATACAACATACAAATATCATGTAACTGTTTGGGACTGTTTGTGTGTGTGTGTTTGTTTGTTTTTTTTAATTTTTGCTTTACGTATTAGGAGTGTAGTTTGATAATGTTACGTTACTATTTTTTACTGTACACATGTAACCGAGCGAACATAATGGTTGCATGTCCTCGCTCTTAAGAAATCTTGGCTGAAAGGGAGGTTGTTGCAGAAAGCGCGCTATGTTCAAGAAACTATGCTCCATTGATTCATCCCAGTCTCATAAGTGTTCACAAAAGTCCCTGTACTGAAGTAGAGATGGATCGTTTCTTCTGTGACGCACACCTAAAATAAACAGATTATCAGAAAAGAAAAAAGGGCGGGGACTTGGTTCTACGAGTCGGTTGTTCATTGGATGTGAAGATGGAGACGTGGCACTCAAAAGGCAAATGAATGTGGCACATGAATGTGAGCTCGCAGCTTTAATTAATTAAAAAGTAGAGGTGATTCTTATGAAATTATGTTATCTTACATTAACTAAAATGCAGGAATTTGCTGATACTAAGACACAATGGATGCAGCAGCAGCATCTCTGCAGACTCTTTCACCCAAGGCGTTTGAGAAATCAATATGAAAGATTCGTCAATGTATGATTCTTTTTTGAATCTTCCGCAGACACCTCCAGATGAACCACAGACTGCCATGAGAAAACAAGGTAAAGATCACTCTACTAGTCTACTGCCACTAGTTTACTTTGATGTGTTGCACTTTTTATTCTAGGTAAACATGGCATATAAACAATATTAGATTGCACTTAAATCTATGATTATTTATTTAATTTTGGAATATCACAGAGAAAGAACATGCTGTAACCCCCAAACAAAAACCGCTTGGAGAAATGAAGCCATCAAAACCAATGGCCCAACTGACAAGTAAGCTCACAGCTGACTTTATTTGTTTATTTATTTTTTAGATGTTAGTTTTAGTTTATTTGTCATCAATGACAACCAATGACTTGCAATCCAATGTCTATTCACATAATAATTCCAACTGGCAGCCAAGTAAATGTCGGAAGTGATCTTTCGTAAATCAAAAATTCCCGTGTATGCTGAACACCTGTAATTCACTATCCACTGTATTTTAATGACTAACTTTATACATTGGATCATGAAAGAACAAATTCAGTCAAGTGTGTCAAAACATTTGAGTGCTAATGTGGCTGTCCTCTCCTCTAGCTGGTAAGGAACCTGTTAATGGAGTCGTGCTGTGGCATGCGAATCATCAATCCATTCTTCACCATATCAAACACAAAGCAGATGAGGGCAAACTCATCATAGAGAAAGAGGGATATTATTCCGTCTACTCGAAGATCAACTTCAAGGAGGACAACATCATATTCAGCCACTCTGTACTCTGGGTTACACATCGATATGCAGGAAACGAGATTCTGCTTCTCCAGTCCTCTAGGTTACATCCTAAACTCCTGAGGTCGAGAGCCACAGACAACAGCTACCTAAGCGGTGTGTTTCATCTGTACAAAGGTGATGCTGTCTTTGTCAGAGTAAAAAATTGTACACTTGTGTTGTCCAATGCTGCTGAGAACTACTTTGGTGTGTTTATGGTTTAGACGATCTGGAGTCAGGACTGTGACACTCTAAAAAATGCTGGGGTGTTTCAACCCAACTTTGGGTCAAATATGGACTAACCCGACTGTTGGGTTAAATTTTTACATTACATTTTTAACCCAAAGTTGGGTTGAAACAACTTTGACCAAAGTTGGGTTGAAACAAACCAGCATTTTTTAGAGTGTACCATACGACTAATGTGCGAGTTGGATGAGTTCACAGCTAGATTTGATGGAAAAATACATATGTACATACATACATACATACATACTGTAATGGTCCTGCATGTGTGTAGCACCTGCAGCTCTGTTGATCTACACTGTGACAAATAATATATATAATTTGATAGTGGCTAACATCAAAAAAAGATTATGCACAATACATTGACAAGAAAAATAACATTTCAGAAATTCGTTTTGTTTAATTCAAGTGTTACTTGTTGTTTCTGTGGAGTTAATTGTAAAAACGTATATATTTTTATAATAATATAAATGACTTTTGTATGTTGCTTTGCACAATCTAAATATGATAGAACTTTTTAAATACTGTTTATGATTGAATTAAATTCGAGATAATTTTTAAAGATAGTTCCTCAGCTAAGTAAAGTGGGGAACAAAAGTTTGAGGCCACACAATTGAAATGGTGATTTATTGTTGTTTTTTCCATTTAGATTTGCCAACTTAAAATGGAAGCACGCAAGCTTTGAGTGTGTGATTTGTATAATAATCATAGTCAAAACCCTTGTTCAGTTGTTTTTGAGGCATCCTGATGCGAACAACATTGACCACACTGACCAAATGTAATTGCAAAATAATAAGCATTATCTCTCTTTTTTTGAGACTTTGGACCTCTCTCCTCTCTCTCTCACTAGTTCTCGCTATCTCGTCTATCCTATCTCATACATTAGGTTAAGATCCTGTCTATGTATTCTGTGATACTGCACATTTTGCACACATTTCCTCTCAAAATAAAGTTATGTAAACCTGGCTGAATCCTGACCATCTCAATTACATGCTGGTACATAATCTGTGATACAATTCGCAGGAGATTAGTACTTGCAAGGGACAACAACGCTTGTGGTTGACCATTCCTGGTTACCACTACTATGTGCACAACTTAACATCTTGACTGTACCAGCACAAATTTTTTTGTCTATCATAATGCACAAATGTTTTTTCGGACTCATCTGTATCCTTTGATCTCCTCTGTGCGGATTGGAGACTTGAGGTCTATTTGGTCATTTGAGAGCTACCTGTTCACCTCTGTCAGCCATGACAACATCGGCGAGGCCACTGCCGAACAATAACATTTCAAGAGACACTCATGAAATATGATGTTGGAGAAATGCTCTTTGTGCACACGGGCAGCCAGTTTCTATCTGTCCTTGTAAGCACGGCTGTTCTATTTCATCTTATATTCGAAGAAGCTTTTTGAGTGACCACGCCACGCTGCTATGTTCTTAGCAGAGCTAGGAAACTTGTCAGGAGGCCGAAAATGGGCAGGTGGGGGGGGCGTTACCCGCATACAGCAGTGTACGAGTGTGGTGTTTCGCTGAACTCAGATCTGTTGTCTGAAGACTTGGAGGCTTTCTCACTCGAGCTTGGGTGGAAGATGTAAATACCCACACAGAAGCAGTAACCATGGGCCATATGACACCTTTAGACAAAAGTGATTGGTAGCCCATCATGTCATGACATTATCGCGTTCAGAAAAGCGGTTGGGGTTATGCTTGTCAATGCAGGAGATTATGTTTATTTGCCGTGTGATGTCAGGCATGCTTGAGGTAGAAACGCACTTCATGAATAGGGTAAGGATCACATTTGTGTGAGGGTCCGTGTATACATCGCAGCGACTTTTCTTGTTTTCCGCATGGAGTGTCATTTGTGCTATAAAGTCTCTTGTGCTGTGTTGTGCAAGATAGTTGCAGACTGTGTGGGTGTAATCCCGTGTTCTGTCAGTAGCTATTTAGCCTTTCTTCTAGTTTTTTGGCTAGGTAGTGAGAAACCGACACAGCTTATTGACCCTGGATCTTCCAGGTTTGTTGAAATGGATCGTATTCACCACTGGCTCCACACTATATAGGCCTGTAAAGTGTGGATCTTTTGCTTTAAAGAGACAGGGCTTAAAGTTCAAAGTAGTGTTGCTAATTTCAAAGTAGTGTTAATGGAAGGCATTTAAAAAAAAAAATGATATATATGATATAATAATATATATATATATATATATATATATATATATATATAACTATAACATATATGATATATAACACACACACCACACAACACTGATTGCTCAAAATTCAAATTTCATAGTAAACAAGGTTACTAAATCTTATCACCAGTTCGTCAACAGAAAAAAACAAGAGGACGCTCTTAAGGGGAAGCTCATCTCTGTCATTATTCTTCTGACACCATCGTGCATTGTACATAGCGATTTTGCGATGATAGGCTTTGTGTGCGGACATAATTTATAATTTTAAGTCGTACGACATGATTTTTCAGCCTCATAAATCTCGGTTCGTTGACTGCCATTCAGAGTTTAAAAAGCCTGATAATGCGTGTCATGTGCAGGGACATTCGAGGACAACGTGCCCAGGTTACTCGTTTGAAGGTCAATGCCCGTTTCATTAGTTGCGGCAATAAAGAATGAGACTTGAGAGCTGCACGGATGGGAAGATCTGATTCATAATATAAATTTCAGTCTACTGATCACGCAAAGCTATCATATATTTTTAGAAGATACAGATTACAGCATATAGGGTTGAAACAACAATAACTACAGCATTTAGAGTAAATAATAAAAATAATAATAAAAAAGTAAAAAAGGTAAACTTAATTTGTGTAAGACAAATAAATAGGGTGAAGAGTGTGCCTTTCAACAAACAGAAAGGTTTATTTTTAAAACGCACAGTCCACCGCTGCATCTCAAACAGCATAAATCCACCTCCAAAGGATACTTTGGAGCAAGAACAATCGTGGCAGTATTATTGAAGGGTCGATCCAAAACGAAGTGCTGAAAATTGGCCACTTCAAAGGGCCCGTCAGAATAAAGAATATGCTCTCATTACTCTATTGCAAGCCTAAATTTTTTAAACCTTAATTGGCTTGGCAAGATGAAGCAGAATTAAGGGTGCACCAAGGAACAGGTTTTTTAGTCCCCTACACCCTTCATCTCATTGAAGCGCTCACTCTGGAGGGTAAACCCTTCAAAGGGATTAGAGCATAAGGGTGAGCATTTAAGAAATGGAACACAGCCCATCACTATCAGAGGAAAGCCCAACTGCTCACAGTGTTAATCAGTAAGTAAAACAGCTCCCTCTGCTGCCAATATGTGGGAGTTCAAGTGACAGGGCCTCTTTGCCCCCTGCCTGACAATGGTCTGTGATCTCATCTGACAGAGATGCATTATTGTTTGAGAGCACAGCAACTGGTGAGACAGTTCAAATAAAGGAAAATGAAATGTGTGAAACGAATACTGAGAGTTGTTTTTCTCCGTACACTACCGATCAAAAAAAGAGACAAGAACATTAAATTAGCATATTTCAATTTCATTTTCGGCGACATAGGGTGAGAAGAAGTTAGGAAAGTGATCTCAGGAAATCAAGGGTAGTGAGATGTGAAAAGAAGCTGATGAATATCCAGGTGACGTCACTGAAAACAAGATTCCCCTCAGCAAGAGAAGCACACACAGCGGAAATGCTTCTACGCTTCTTCTTCACTTCTTCCTCATCCTGTGGAGGTGGATAACGGCTGGTTTTGACAAGAGTGGGCTGTAAAATTAGCATCATGGACCTATTGGTGGCTAATATGAGGGTGATTGGCCTTTTCCGTTTTAGAGGGAACAGCCACATACAAATTTGAAAGAACTAAAGAAAAGAATAGAGGAACACCCACTCAGGAAAGACGGGATGTGAACCTGTAGAATTAGCACTCTATGTTTCCCCGATTCTCTGTATGCATCATTATTAATGCGTAGGATTATCAAAGACCTTGTCATGAAGCCAAGCTTATTTGAGATCAGCCAAATTCTAGTTGTTCATTCAGTTTAACATTTAAGTTTTCCACAGTTTTAAGCTCATATATCCACATGGAACGACCAAAATCCTAAAGACGGTTTTTGCCAGTTGTACCTCAGAAAGTCAAATAACCATTGAAAACTGATAAACATGATTTTGCTTCTTTAGCTTATAAAACCTGTATTTTTAATTTTGAATCTAGTTTTGTACATTGTCTTGTGCCTACCAGTATCACGATAAAAGTAGTGAACATCCAATTATTACCTTACCTTAATTAACCCACCGAAGTTGTTGTTGTTATTTCTGTTGATTTCTGTAATGTTTAAGATTCACACACACCATAAATATATATAATATATATATATATATATATATCTAATATTATATAATATCTATATATATATATATATAGATATATATATATAGATGTGTGTTTGTGACCTGGTCGTAAGTCTCTGGGGTATATTTGTAGCAATAGTCAAAAAAACATTGTGTGGGTCAAAATGATCGATTTTTCTTTTTTGCCAAAAAAATATTAGGATATTAAGTAAAGATCATGTTCCATGAAGATATTTTGTAAATTTTTCCACTGTAAATATATTAAAATGTAATTTTTGATTAGTAATCCATTGCTAAGGACTTAATTTGGACAACTTTAAAGACTATTTTCTCAATATTTAGATTTTTTGAACCCTCAGATTCCAGATTTTCAAAATATTTGTATCTCGGCCAAATATTGCCCTATAGCCTAACAAACCATACATCAATGGAAAGCTATTTATTCAGATGATGCATACATCTCAATTTCAAAAAATTGACCCTTATGATTGGTTTTGTGGTCCAGGGTCATATATATATACAGTGGTACGGAAAGTATTCAGACCCCCTTAAAATTTTTCACTCTTTGTTATATTGGAAGCATTTCTAATTTTCATTTAAGTTTTTTTTTTTTTTTTCCTCATTAATGTACACACACAGCACCCCATATTGACAGAAAAACCCCATAAAAACACAGAATTTGTTGACAATTTTTTTTTTGCATATTTATTAAAAAAGAAAAACTGAAATATCACATTGTCCTAAGTATTCAGACCATTTGCTGTGACACTCATATATTTAACACGGGTGCTGTCCATTTCTTCTGATCATCCTTGAGATGGTTCTACTCCTTCATTTAAGTCCAGCTGTGTTTGATTATACTGATTGACTTGATTAGGAAAGCCACACACCTGCCTATATAAGACCTTACAGCTCACAGTGCTGTCAGAGCAAATGAGAATCATGAGGTCAAAGGACTGCCTGAAGAGCTCAGAGACAGAAAAGTGGCAAGGCACAGATCTGGCCAAGGATACAAAAAAAATTCTGCTGCACTTAAGGTTCCCAAGAGCACAGTGACCTCCATTCCTTAATGGAAGACGTTTGGGACGACAGAACCCTTCCTAGAGCTGGCCGTCCGTCCAAACTGAGCTATCGGGGGCGAAGAGCCTTGGTGAGAGAGGTAAAGAAGAACCCAAATATCACTGTGGCTGAGCTCCAGAGATGGAGATGGGAGAAAGTTGTAGAAAGTTAACCATCACTGCAGCCCTTCACCAGTCTGGGTTTTATGGCAGAGTGGCCCGACGGAATCCTCTCTTCAGTGCAAGACACATGAAAACCCGCATGGAGTTTGGTTGAGATGGTGAGAAATAAGATTCTCTGTTCGGATGAGGCCAAGATAGAACTTTTTGGCTTTAATTCTAAGCGGTATGTGTGGAGAAAACCGGGCAATGCTCATCACCTGTCCAATACAGTCCAAAAAGTGAAGCATGGTGGTGGCAGCAACATGCTGTGGGGGTGTTTTTCAATCTGCAGGGACAGATCGACTGGTTGCAATCGAGGGAAAGATTAATGCGGCCAAGTACAGGGATATCCTTGATGAAAACCTTCTCCAGAGTGCTCAGACCTCAGACTGGGCCGAAGGTTTACCTTCCAACAACACAATAAGCACACAGCTAAAATAACGAAGGATGGCTTCACAACAACTCTGTGACTGTTCTTGATGGCCCAGCCAGAGCCCTGACTTAACCCAATTGAGCATCTCTGGAGAGACCTAAAAATGGCTGTCCACCCACGTTTACCATCCAACCTGACATAACTGGAGAGGATCTGCAATGAGGAATGGCAGAGGATCCCCAAATTCAGGTGTGAAAACTTGTTGCATCTTTTCCAAAAAGACTCATGGCTGTATTAGATCAAAAGGTGCTTCTACTAAATATTGAGCAAAGGGTCTGAATACTTAGGACTATGTGATATTTTAGTTTTTCTTTTTTAATAAATCTTCATAAATGTCAACAATTCTGTGTTTTTTTCTGTCAATATGGGGTGCTGTGTGTACATTAATGATGAAAAAAAATAACTTAAATGATTTTAGCAAATGGCTGCTGCAATAAACAAGAGTGAAAAATTTAAGGGGCTGAATACTTTCCGACCCCTGTATATATATAATATTTTTTTTTTTCAGTGTATGGTGAAGAGAAAACAAAGTTGAGTAGTTACCAACACAGGGACGATGAAGAAAAATATTCAATACATTTTTTGCTATTTTCAAAAAGAAAAACAAAAAGGAAGTTTTGTAACCCTTACCGTTACGAAAATTAACCAAGGTTTTACTGTAGTAAAAGTTTAGTAACCATGGTTTTTTGGTGTATTGACTACCATTTGTATGGTTAAAAATATGGTTAGTGTAGCAAAACCATGGTTAATTTGTGGTGCCATAGTTTACGACGGTTTTTCTGGTTTTATATATTTATAGTAAACCCATGTTAATTTTCATAAGTCAGTCAGTGAGGAAGGCGGCTGGTCCTGAATGTCCAAAGTTACCCTCAGTTTGGACCAAAGTTTTAAACTTGCCATTTGATAGCGTGCACACCTAAAGTACTTTGTCCAGTGTCTGCGTATTTACCTTTGAAGGGAAAAAAAAAAAAAAAAAAAAAAACAAAAAAAAAAAATGAAACCGATAAACTTTCTTTGTAGTGTACATGTCTTTATATTTCGCTCTACTGTTGTTGCGTCCTTGAGTCGGTTCTTGTTCTTCTTTTCTTTTAATGGCGGTTGGAAAACCCACTTAAAAAGAGCGTTTCCGCCACCTACTGGACTGGAGTGTGGAGCATGCCGGATATCCAATATCATACCATAAAAAACAAAACAAAACAAGGATACAATATTCTATACACTTCACTGTGTGATATTAAATCCTGTTTATTGAACCTATTGCTTTCAAATAACTTTTAATTGCATAATGTACTTTATACTGTGCTGGAGCATTCTTTAGTACAGTCTTAATTGTTATATTTTCGATATTCAAAATACTTAATTCTTCTGTTTGATCGCATTCTTTCTCTTTCATATGCTTCACAATTTAATACTATATATTCCACAGTCTCTGGTATACCACATTTATTGCAATTACCTGATTAATTTTTACCAATAATAAATAGTGATTGATTAAGAGCTGTGTGACCAATATGGAGTCTAGATATTATTGTGTCCTCCTTCCTACTTCCGTTACTTTTTGTTTCTGAAACAACCGCCTGTGCCAGTGTTGCCTACTTGTGGCCCAACTAGTTACTGTAAATTGGCTAATGCTGCCCTCGCGTGTTCTCTGAACTTTTGTAAATACTCATTTCCTAGTTGGAAAGTGAACAGAAATGAGCGTGTTTTCGACTGGGAAGCTGAGTGAAGTGAGTTGGCCCATAAACACAACCCATAAACCCATATTCGTTTTTTCCCCACAACACTCTTGTTGTCACAGAGATGTGTTTTTACGAATAACCATTTGACGCAAACTGTATGCATTTTACACAGCAAAAACCGTATCTATTTGAACGAAAATATGCAAGCTGATTATCTACATACTATTGTGAAAGTAGGCCTATTCTCTCGCTGTGCATTGATATTGTTGTGGTGAAAAGATATTAGATTCGCAGCAACAGTTATTTTACATCATTTTACGATAAAAACACAGTACATGCCCAGATGCCAGACAAAGCTCTGCTGATAGGGCTTTTTTTAAACAAAATATGCTTATTAATATCAAGCTGTTTGCCCCACTTTGCTATGCAGTTTCACTTGCACCCTTATATGCACAAGCAGCAGTTGATATAAATGATAAAATGCACTAGTCTGTCATAAAGTTAAGTACAAAGTCAGAACAGAGATGTGTATGAACAATCGTGAATTAAAAATGTTTAGTCACTTTTTGTATTCGGATTGCATTTGTATTTCATGCAGTTTAAGTACTTCAAAGCTGTACTAAAGTGCTGGACAAGCTACAGAAAAAATTATTAGCTAGTCAACAACAACAAGTGTGACAGCTATGGAGAAAGCAACATTCTATTCTTATTTCTGTATAAATATGTAATATAAAAAAAAATCAGATGTAATTTTCCAATCAAACAGGAAAATAAACCACCGATGCTGTGTGTACACTGAAGGATTACCATAAACAGTTGTATTTACAAAGAAGGCCTACTTCAACAATACCAAAGTGCTACCAAGCTATACCCACCACACACACACACACCCGCACACACACACGGACACATCTTTCTACTTTAAGTGCGATTATGTACTGTTTAATATTTTGGTAAAATATGAGTGGTCAATATTAACAACTATCTCATATCATAATTATAACCATCTCTCTCACAGTTAAAAGCACCCTCAGTTAAAACGGTAATAAGAGGATATTGGTGAAACACATACGGCGACCGCTCCAGTGTGTATTTGTGTTTGCGCTCTGGAAAGCATCAAAAGTTTCCATTTGCAACGTGTTTTTTGTAGCATTGAGCAATGTAGCTAATCACATCACAGTCATAGCTGTTGATTTCTTGAACGCCTGTGATTGGCCATTGCGTTCAAGTTAGTCCAGAGTCACTCACCTCTAAATGCCGGGTTTTTTCCTGCACACTTGTGATTCGTCTCATTGTAACAAAGTGTAGACATGATTTAAATGAGAGCTTCATTGATTATAATGGAACATTGTGAGATTGCGATAAAGTGAAGTGAGTGACAGCTTTTTAGTGATTATATGGATGTGCTATTTGCTTGCTTTCTAGGCTACATGTAATCCATTCAGAAGTTTTGATTTACGTGCTGCTAACAGGACCAACGGCCACATACCCACATGCAGCAAAGTTTCAGGAGTAACATATAACCCCAACCAAAACCCCCACCCATCCCGCCGTGGAAATTCTCACTCCAAGTTGAACTCAAAAGTTGGCAGCCCTGTTAAGTTCATGTTTATATGGTTGTCAATGATTGGGATCATATGTATTATTAAAAATCTGTTGGATATTGACTAATTATCTTAAATACGTTTGAGCTTTAATAAGATTTCCTTAAGGAAAAGTCAAGAATGAGCATGCTGTTCTCCACCTTTTTCTGTTAGAATCAGAGAAAATCAGCTGAAATTAAACACAAAGCATCCTTACCCATCACTAAAGAGGTTTTGATGAGACAATTTCAGTGGCGTTCATATTCAGGCCTTGTAAACTGTGGAGAAATGTAATGGTGATGAGTGTGTGAAAAGTGTGTGAAAATTAACTCATAAGGGGCTCTTCGAAAGCAGAAGATGAGATGTGCTGAGTGACGTTATGGTTGATGCACCCTTTCACTTTCTTTTCAAAAAGAGGGTCCCGCTATTGAGTCATCAAAACATGATGTCACAGTAACACAGAATGATGACACTGTAGTTGTGATGCATCACAAGACCTTAACACAAGGCTCAGAGGTAACCAAATATGGTGCAGTTTAGTGCCAGGTTAAGATGAAATTAGATTCAAACTTAAGATGTTTATTGAACAAATGTCAATGTTGAAACCCACAGCTAACTAAAGATGTTTGCTGATGGATTAATGGAAATGAGTCACTGCTGTGAAGTTGTGTTTCTGCCCCCTCACTCCCACCTTGATGGAAAGTCTTATCATTATCGTTCTTGTAAGCATATCAGGCAGTCTACCACCAGTATAAATGAGTCATCACAAAAAAAATTAAAACAAGGCAAAGAAATGCTCATGACATTGGCAGAAAGTAGTTTATTCCAACAACTGCCTTACACTGTATAAGCTTTTTGTCAGATATACCTATATCATACAGTCAGACCTACAATAAAGGAGTAACTTTATTTGAAAGGAGATCTTAGGACAATAATATAACAAAACATCAGTTCATCCATATTTAGTGATCCCAAAAAGTGACTTGGGTCAGTACAATGTCATTAGATCCTGAGTTCCATGGAATGTTCTTTTAGTAATTTTCATGACGTTGATCATTATTTGATTGTCCACAAATGTCCAACTAATGACCTCATAAGCATCTTATGATGAAATAATTTTAGTTGAAATTGTGTTATTGCATGCTATCGATAGAACATATAGCTTTTTATATCAGATCGTGGGGTTGGCTGAGAATCTTAGATGTAGGTCCTTAACCCTCTACATTAAATAATCTTTCAAACCAGTGGCATCTGCAAACAAAGGAAGCTAGAGATTTTCTCAGAACTACTTTCACTTTTCTGAGCAATTTGTGAAATGACTTTTAACCAGCTGGTGTCATGATAGTTTTAGTGGATGTTTGAAGTCAGCTCTTCACACAAAGGTCGGAGTATCTACAAGTGTTGTTCATTACATTAGCATGATCCAGAAACACCTGACTGTCATAAAGTGTCATTTTTTTCTTCATTCTCAAAGTCTTCATTTTGAATTGTATGTATGTTCTAAAACAGCATACTATTATTGTTATATGTTATTATAAGTACTATCATAAGTTATTTTTGTGAAATGTTTTGCTTGAACAGGTCTTTTGTTTGAAGACTCGGTTTGATATTTGTTCTCTAGTCTGAACCAATGACTTTCAAAGACATTTAAGTACTCTAAAAACATTTTTGCTGACTCATAATCAACAGCCATAAATACAGATAAATATGACAAAATAAGAAATAAAGAACACACATATACACGTGATATTAACAATTATAAATACACTTTCAGTGGCTTGCTACTCTTAATATACCACCTGACCAATGACATCTTTGTTGGCGAAAACTTGGAAATAGCATAGTAGCATACTCTGCCACATTAAAGGGATAGTTCATCCAAATATGGAAATGTTGTCGTCACTTACTAACCCTCAAGTTGTTCCAAACCTGTATGATCTCTTGAACACAACAAAAGATATATTTTTTAAAGAATGTGGGTAGCCAAACAATTAGTATGGAACAAAACACTATGAAGTCAATGGGGACGAGCAACCCACATTCCTCAAAATATCTTTTATGTTCAACAGAAAATACAAACTCATAGAGGTTTGGAACAACTTGAGGGTAAGTAAATAATGAAAGAATATTCATTTTTGGTTGAACTGCCACTTGTAGTACTTGTAGTATGCAAGTCTGAATTCAGGCTTAGTTTTTTTGCTTTGTTGAAGGGAGGTATTCTGATACTCTCCTTTGTGTGCACGTGACCCTTTACTAAGTCCCCACCTTTCCAGCATCTAACAGCTGTCGCTGATCTGCCATTTGAGACCAACTCTTGCTATTTTCTATGTTTATGGTGGTTTTGTGTGTTTGACTAGTTTTAAAAGGAAAAAAAAAATACAGAAATTATCCAGATATATTGTTGTTGAGGAGCTTAAAATAGTGACACAAGATACCAAAAGAGAAAACAAGCGGTATTTATTGCCCTTTCTCGTTAAATAAATCATGTTCATGCTGCAGAAATGATGTGTTGATCATAATTCTCAAACAAACTTGTTTAGCATCAGTATGGAGACCTAAATGAATGCTAAATGAATGTTACTGACTTAATCTCATTTAATTTTTTATTGACTTGGTGTTGTAGTGTGGACTAAGGGACTCACAATACCAAAGTGAGAGTGTTTTAGAAACATTTGGAGCAGTTCAGGGCCTTAGCAAAGGGTCAGCTTCACACAAATACATATACATACATGTATATATATAAAGTGCGTCAATAGGGTGCCAATTGTACATTGGTAACAATCAGGATTCGGCCACACATGGACGTTCAGTGACACTTCATCCATTGAGTGGGGAAAAGGTTAGACATAGTGCAATAAAGGCAGAGAGCTTTGGAGATGTCACATTAAGAAATAAATAAAAAAAAGCTAACATGTCGCACACTGCCTTCAGTGTACTTCAAAACCCAGCAGAGCAGTGCGGAGTGAGTCCACATTCAATACTGTCACAAATCCATTTCAGTCTTTGATCTAGATTCAGGTTGAACTAAGCTTGATCACACCCAGGAAGGTTTCTGTGTGAAAGGCCTGGATTTTGGCTTCCGGATGGCAGGTCACAATTAGAGTATCGCTGCTATCCAGGGGAATGCCATTAGCCATGAAGATAGTTGAGCCTTTTGATCCATTGATTATGCCTTTTAAAATCACTTGTCGTTGTTCTGATTGCAGAGTGATTGTATGGTTCGCTTTCTCCTGAGGGTGAAGGGTAACCTGCAGGTACAGGAAATATTGGCCATCCTCTTTCACCATCAACTTTTCCTTTCCGTTTACCTCTACCTCAATGAAAACAGGACGCACTGTTATCCACTGGAGTAACTTCACCTTGTCTGTGTCTTTCCCTGTGAACAGAAAGACAGAAAAGTCATGCTAAAAATATATCAAATAAATGCTGTTCTTCCGAATGTTCTACTCCACCAAGAAATCTGAAAAATAAAATGTATCACGGTTTTCACAAAAATATTGAGCAGCACAACTGATTTCAACACTGATAAAATAATAAATGTTTCTTGAGCACCAAATCAGCATATTAAAAACGATTTCTGAATGATCATGTTACACTGAGACTGGAGTAATGATGCTGAGAATTCAACTTAGCCATTACAGGAATAAATTATATTTCAAAATATATTAAAATGCGCCTGGGTAAGCGTAAGAGGCTTTTTTCAAAAACATTTAAAAATCTTACTAACCCTAAACTTTTGAAAGGTATTATACATTTAAATCAAACAAACTGTGGCGTATTTCTGTACTATATTGTGCTATATTTCTTATATTTTGCTGTATAATGAAAAACAAATACATCGATACATTTTAAACTATTTGGACTTAAGTGTCCAAATAGTTTTTGTGGCTACTTTACGAACCGAAGACACATAACATGAACTCTTTAAAGTCTAAAAGGTTCAAAATGCTGACTTACAGTATGGTGAAAATACCATTAGAGGAGTTTCTTTGTTTTCAGCTTGGTTGACGTGTCTCGGATTCTGTTGGGAGCAAAAAGAATTAGGTAATGTCAAGGCCTTTAATCTTTCTCACATTGTCTAAAGTAAAATATGGTACAAATATAGAAAACAAAACTAAGAAAGGAAGGTCCATAAGGGCTTTGAAGGTTGTAAAGTTGTAAAAAGCGAGAGCATTAAGCATTTGCACAGCATTTAAGATTTCATAGTTAAATAGATACAGTAGTTAGATGTTGCTAAGGTGGTTTAATTGCAAACACTATGAAGTTTTAAGGTGTTCAGGATGTTTGCTAGGTTAATCTGGGTGGTCACTAGAGCACTGCCAAGAGTTGTCCAGTTCATTCCAGTCCAATTGATCTACCCCCTTTATCCCCATTTTTTTTTCCAAACATTTTTTTTTTCAAATGTATGTACAACAGTGCAATATACAGTGCTTCTGATGTCAGACAAACAGAACGAAAAACATTATCAGGGAAAAGGAGGGGTGGTGGAGTGGCATTTCCCCTCAGTGGAATGATGTCATGATGTCTTCTTCTGCTGTTCTGCGGTTTCTGGTTTGTCTTTACCAGTTCAATACGTCTACATCTACTTTTTTTCGTATGTGTGGAAAAAAGAAAGTATAGTTTCAGACCTAAACCAATTTCGTTTTCAAACATCTGAATCAGGTTCTCATATCTTATAGGTGTTACTTTGGAATTAAACCACCATTTAACCTTTCTAAAAAAGACACATTCTGATCTTCTGAAGGTTGCCCAAAAATATAATTTATGTTTTTTTTTGACTGAGCACAACTAGAATAGTAGCTTCATGACAAAACTGTGACTCAAAATAGATGGTAAAGTGGAATTGCATCAGATGCTGATCTGTATCAATAGAGAGTTTCATTTCTTATTTTCTATTGTGCTGAATTCTTCAATTCACAAGCTGGACTTGTTTTGTCATGTTCATGTGGTAACAATAGATTCGACCTTCCAACTGGCATGCTATCATGGCTAATTACTCGACACTGTTCAGATAAACAAAAGCATTTTCTGCAAAGTCAGATCGCTCCACTGTGCTGGAAAGAGAGGTGATGATTGATAGTGATATCTGCAATATTGATACTGAGTTTCCACATTGGCACCAAATGTGCTGTTTCCTTACTGTATACAAATGACTCACTGTATTGTGTGGTCATTGCACGGTTACTTATAGTAAGAGTACGGATCTTTTTATATATACTATTACACTTAAGAAAAATGGTTCTTTAAGGAGCTGTTCACTTAAAGGTTCCTTGAGGAACCCAAAACTGTTCCTCAATTGAATCACTGCAAAACCCCCTATTGGAACGTGTAATTTTGTGTAGTTACTAAAATTCAAATAGTATATGTCATTATTTATGGTAGGGTGCAAAATGGCATCTGTAAATAAATGATATTTGAATGATATAGTTATTTGAGCTTATACATTTCAGTCTGTCTTGTCTGTAAATATAAGTGTGCTGTGATTACACATATCTGCATTCCCCTCATCTGCGGTCTTGAGTCAGCTGCCGCTGTGGTCTGACTGTATCCCTCCAATATACAGATACGCATTACACAACAGAACCCGAAACAATGTTACCAGTTCACACAATACAATACCAGTTTGGACACACTTGTCTGAATTTCTCTTCATTTTAATTAAATTTTTACTGTACATGAAGTTCACAGAGCTGCAGCCTAGACTAATGGTTTCACACAATAAAGATTCCAAAAGTGGGTTTTTCCACAGCGAGCCATAGAGAAACCATTTTGGGTTCCTCAACACTTTCAGAGAATCATTTTTTCTTTTGTCCAATGGAAAGGTTTCATGGATGTTAAAAGTTCCTCATGGAACCATCAATGCCAGTAAATAACCTTTATTTTTAAGAATGTAGATTACAGAGCCTCAACCATACTTCAGTTCACTAGGAGCGGCGATTCTCTGTGGTGAAGTGGAGAGTTTATTAATGTTCCCAAGCCTAAGATGAGTCAGGGTGGGCCCAAACAGCAATCCCCCGGATCAGTCCCTCTGATGGGCCAAAGCACCACCACCACCACCTCCCCCCCAGTCACCCGTTTTATCACTGCAGTACTCGGCAGATAGAGACATGATGCCCGACAGCCTCAGTGCAGGTCAAGTGTGAGAGACGAGTAAGCAAACTGAACCGAAAACACTGGTGAGTTTACGAAGCCTGGGATTGATGATGTAGAATGAGCGTGGCCTCCACCTCTCGTCTTCTGGTTGGCCCGTAGACAAACCTCAGAATGTGTCAAGCTTCCTGTATGATGGCGTGGTGTTTGTGTAAGTGAGTGTCTGTGTTCCTGTTTAGAGTTTCTCAGCATATGTCCAAAAGGAGCGCTGTAGTGTACTTTCCCCTAAAGCATGGGTGATGTGCAAGATGAAAAAGCTCTCATCTGGGCAGGGACAGGCCCTCCTACTTGTTGTCAACTGGAGGGAAGCAGGTGTCACAGTCCCTTTAATAGACTGCTGGGAGTTTTTATGCTACAAAACCATCACATTCTGGAGACCACATGTGACCTGTATTAAAGCATATACTGTGCTGTCGTGTACAGGTGCAAGTTTCATTTTTTTCTTGCCGTGACTTGTTCAGTGGCCAAAGTGAGCTTGTTCTGACATGTTCAGAACGTAAGGAAGGAGTCATGTATTGTGGTAGCCACCACATTTACCACACTGCTTTAGACCATTACTAAATTGAATGTGCCATGTTTATTTTTTGCATATGTTGTTATTCTGATTAAACATGTTCTGACATGTGATAACAAACACATGATGCTTATCCCTCGGTGTGTCTGTATAAAGAATAAACAGTTAACTTAGATATCCATATACAGTTAAAAAGACATTGTAGAAAATGTGAATGGATGAAACATAAAATTTATTTTATTATAAATTATTATATTAAACAATAAAAAACAATAAATAAATAAAAAAAAGAAATTAAAGAATTATATACATACCTTGTACGATTTTTTAAATGTTTTTGAAATAGGTCTCTTATGCTCACCAAGGCTGCTTTATTTGATCAAAATACAGTAAAAATAGTAATACTGTGAAATCTTCTTACAATTTAAAATACTGCTTTCTGTTTGAATATATTTTAAAAATGTCATTTATTCCTGTGATCAAAGCTGAATTTTCAGCATCATACTCCAATCTTCCATGTCACACGATCCTTCAGAAACCATTCTATAATCTGATTTGCTGCTGCACAAACATTTCTTATTAATTCAGTTTTGAACAGTGTGCTGTTTAGTATTTTTCCGGATCCATTGATACATTTTTTTTGAGATTATTTGATAAATAGAGAGAGAGAAGAGAGGAGAGAGAGAAAAAAAAAAAAGCATTTATTTGCCATTATACTTGTATTTGCTGTCGCTTTTATCAATTTAACATGTTTGAAAAATAAATTCTTTAACATTAATGAAAAGAAAATTCTCTCTGACAACAAACTTTTGAACGGTAGTGTATGTGAATATTAATAGATATATAATGTAAATCATCTAGGTACATCTATATATTTTAAAGCTCCGGGTGTTTGCAACCTTTGAGGTTTTTTTGTAATTCGTTAATTTAATTTAATTTAAATAAATCTCTAATAGAATCTATTTTACTGTGTACAGTAAGAAAAAATCAGGATAAAATCATAATGAAAAGTATGATACAAAATATTTTTTGCATTGCATTGAATGATAATCACAAAAAATGTTATGGTTCAAATAAAATAAAATTAAATACATCCAGTTAATTTTTTTCTTACTAATTATTGCTATTTTTTAGATGTAACATGACTCGATATATTTTGCCAGATTTGTTATATTCCACCTCTAATATGGTCACGTCAGCATCTACACTTGCACTATTGGCTATTGATTTTTGTTCTCAAGACTTTCACAATAGTAGTTTATTACAAAATTTAAAATACTAAAATGAAAAGAAAAATGCTCATGTAACCACATGCACTTTACACATCCAAGGATATGACCCAAATTTTTTTGTAGTTTTCCCTTGTGAACCAAGAATTCACAAGCTAATATGAAATAATGGCAAACGATCAGTAACAAGAATCTTAGCTTTCCTAGAAATCATTTTATTTGGAAGACTTTGCAAATTAATATCACGTAATCATGACATAACCAGCAACAGACCAAATATCTGAAATCAATATGCAATATACAATCAGAGCAAAAATGAAGTGTGTGTGTGTGTGTGTGTACCTCTTAACCTATTTGGTGACAAATTTGTACCCAAAAAGTGAGCTAAAAAAACCTGACAAACTCCAAAACCTGGTATGGTAGAAAAATAAGTAAACACAGTTTTTTTTTTGAAAATCTAAAATGCAGAAAGTTTTCTGTAAGGGGTAGGTTTAGGTGTAGTGTTATAGAAATAACAGTTTTGTACCGTAATATACAGTAATGTGTGTTGTGCATGGTTTGAGGACAAATTGTATACTAACATGGGGAGACAGGTATTACAACGAGAAGTGATTTATGAGAATTTTCAGTGTCCCCGTAATTCAAAAGGCTTATAAATAATTCATAATTAGTTTTTTTGAAAATCTAAAAATGTACAAAGTTTCCTGTGAGGGGTAGGTTAAGGTGTAGGGTTGGTGTAGGGCAATAGAAAATACCGTTTGTACAGTATAAAACCATTACGCCTATGGAGAGTCCCCCATAAACCATAAAAACAAACCTGTGTGTGTTGTTTGTGTGTGTGTGTGTGTGTGTGTGTTGTTGGTATATGTTGACTTCATGTCGAGTACAACCTGTGAGCTCCAGTCTTTGGTCTACCTTGGAAAGTTTAATGCCACACATGCTTGTATGAATGACTCTTGCTATTTGTCATCAGCCAGATAAAGTGTTTCATGACACCTGCAGAAAAATAAAAAACCAATAAACCACAAAGTGAGAAATGATGAGATATCAACACTTTCCAAAGCCACAAGAGATTTTCCCAGCTTTTAAGGCCCTGGGTGAGATAATAAATCAGTGAAGAAAATCAAAAGAGGAACCTCGCTGTTCAGATGTGTTTGATTGAGAGGAACCGAAAGAGACAGAGGCACATTTGAAAGATTAGGTCATCTATCTGGGGCGAGTGTGGTTGGTGACTGGTCACTCTTGTGGGTGGATCTTTTGCCTCACCAGAGGAAGTTCAGAGTTTCAAAAAAAAAAAAAAACACCTGAGATGTGTGGGGACGTGATGGGAAAGTTATAATGGTGAACATGGTCGCATGTGTCTATAACTGACGTTTCTCTCTCCTACTCAATTTCCATCCTATACCAACTGACCGTGTTGACATTACAACTAATACGCTTATGAACTAAACTGCAAAGGTCCGTAGGTGCCATAGAGGAATATGAGGACCATTTTAGGTTTGTCAAAGAACCCTTGAGTGAATAGTTCTTTAAAGAGCCGTTTTTTTCCCTAGAACATTTTAATAATCTTAAGAACCTTCTTTCACTATAAAGAACATTTTGTGGAATGAAAAGTTTCCATTGATGTTTAAGGTTCTCCATGGAACAAATATCCCCTTAAGAACCATAATTTTTAAGAGTGTACAGGTGTATCACTACTTTGAAAGGCATTCAGTGGAACATCTAAAGATGCTGTGTATTAATTGAAATCATAAGCCATGGGTGATTTTGAAGGTGAGACACTGTACGATGTCAAAGTGTGACATTAATCCAGCTCAGGATGGATTTGCATGCTGTAATTTTAAAACGGCTGCCAACAAAGAGAAACACCCATCCATTCACTTCATTGGTCTCTGTGATTTAATCTTTTTAAGAATTATCAGATATTCCTTGTCAACTCCCTTTACATATATTTTCATTTCACGTTCACCACACACACACACACACACACACACACACACACGACACACAACACACACAGAACACACCACAGTTTTACATTTGGGAAAAGTGGCGCCATTCCATAGGTGTAATGGTTTTTTTACTGTACAGACCTTATATTCTATTGCCCTTTACCAACCCTACCCATTAACCTACCCCTTACAGGAGACTTTGTGTTATTTCAGATTTTCAATACATTCCATTCTGTGTGATTTAAGCATTTTGAAAAGTGGGGACATGGGGTAATGTCCTGAAAATTCACCTTCTCCTTGTAATACCTATGTCATACCTTTTGTCATTATACAAATGTATGTCCTCTTTTGTCACAAAAACTCGTGCACACACACAACACACACACACAACACATACACACACACACACACACACTCTTTCACACACACACACACACTCACCCACCACACACACACACACACATTGTAATACAGAAAATACTCCATGTACCGACCTTTTTTTTGGTTGTTGTTTTGAGAGTGAGATCGATAGTCTTGTCTACATTTTGGATACATCCTACTGAATACTGGCCAACAACAGTCCACTTGGACAGGAATAGTCTGACATGTAAAGAGACTATGTTTTATGTGCATTTTCTAAAAGATTTGAAACTACAATAATAGAAAAGTGTGGAAAACTCATTTGATTGCCTGAATTCAGTTCATAAAACACAAGAGAATCGCCCAAATTGTGTGTAGACTCAGAATCCATGTCCATCCAAAAGTAATCAATTCAGATTATTTAACAAAAATTATGCTAATAAGACATATCCTTTTTCTGTGTACTGGAAACGTCTGACACCAAGACAAACTCATTGTGTGTGCAAGCATGCTAATACATCTCATTTTGATTCTCAAACAAATGGTTGTTTGTCTCCACCTATAGGTCTTAAAATGTTTCTACACATTATGTGATGTTCTGGATGTGCAACGAGGGTTCACAGAAACAGACATCACTGGAATGGAAGTGACTGCCTAGATGAGCTCCATAAAAACGTCAGTTGATCCACACCACAAAGTTGATAATTTTGTGGGAGAAAACAGCACTTCTTTCAGTTTGGTTTGGATATTAAGCAAAGACACTTTGTCTAAGCACAGTTGGTGATAGTATAGACCGTGTACAGTTGGAACACTTTTTGATTTTTACATTACCACACAAAAACTAAAGTAAAAACATGGATTTTTTTTCATGTGATATTTCTTTTATTTGTCTATAAAATAAAAAAAATATTTATTAAAATGTTCATGTCAGGTACAGTTAAAAACAGTACCCTAGTAGAGTAAACACTATACTTTAATAAAAGTACCCTAGTAGAGTAAACACTATACTTTAATAAATAAAATGAAATAAATGTTTATTTATTTTAAGTTTAAATTTTAATTAGCGTAACTGACTCATTTCAAATGTTATAATGTCTTAAAAGATATCATTCTACAAAAATAACTTTATTTCAGCTCTTTTGCTCTAGTTCTTTATTATAATTAGCAGAATATCTATTATATTCAGATGTTCTGCTATTCAATAGCCCACAGTTCATTGGTAAATCAATGAACAATTAAGATTAAGTAATATTACACTTAAAAATACAACCATAAAAACACAGGAAATAACATTCCCTGAGTCTGCAAGTGAGTAACTCACTCATTGAGAAAAGACCTCAAGATGGCTGTGGACATCACAGATCTTCAGCATTTATTCACTGTTGGTGCGATTGGGGCTTGAGAATTGCACAGACTCTGTTGAATCGGATGGAAAATGCCATTGTTAAAACACTCACCAGATGGCAATATTTCCCAATTCTCCAAAGTTCACCAGACCTGCAGATAATTGAAAACCTCACACAAATGTCAAGAAGCCCCTACAGAGAATGTCAAGAAGCCCCTACAGAGAGGCCCAACACTCATCTAGTAGGTTACTTTATGTGTGCGATGTGACTTTTTTTACATGAAATATTAACCTATATTATTGTAATCGATGGTCACTGTGAAAGGAGTGTAAAGGTCTGACAGCTTTTCTTCAAGGCCTCCATTTAATGAAAAGGGGGAAAAAAAGATCAGCTGATCAGTGCTTCAGAATTAGTTGGAGTTGAAAGACAGGGAGAGGCAGCATTTGCCGGTTTCATGAGAAAGGAGCTGGAAGAGAGGAAGAATGAGAAAGACTGTGCCTAAATTGCTAGTGGGCTGCCTAGCTAGATGGCATTTCTACAATGTGGCTAGAAATCATTTTATGTATTCAATGCTAAACAAACACCCAGGGGGCAACTCTTGATTCTAATAGAAAATGCTGCTCGGTTGATGGAGTGCAGCTCTTGACGGTGGCCAACAGAGCAGCGCTTGTTTTCTGTTTTCCCTCCCTGCTGGTGCTCGCAATGATTGTCAACCTCCCAACGAGGAAGATATTGTCAGAGCTCGGCTTTAATAGAGTGAAAATCAAGCAAGTTTTGCCTGAAAACTGCACCGGTGGACCTGCGGCGGAATCTTTAAAATATTTCCAGATGGTGAGAAGAACAATAGACCTCATATGAAACTGATGGGAACGGGGAATGAAAGGAAGCCAAGAGTCCAATGGAAAAGGAAAGAAGATCAGAGAGAGAAGTATTTTTGTCTTCTGTGGTCCATTTTTGGATGATTTGTGGCTCTTTGGCCCAAGACTTTTTCGGGTCCTCTCTACTTGTCTTCACCAATTTCAAGCAGATGTGAGTGACAGTAAAAACCCAAGTCAGCAGATTGGATCCCATTCACACATGCCTCCCGCTGTTTGGGGATGGTGCACCTCATATGGCTCTGGGAAATAGAGTAAATTTCCATCTTTAAATCTGGATTTGGCCAAGCTGAGATCATAGTGCATAACATGCAGAGTTAAAAGGATAAGTCCCCCAGAAATGACAAATTACTCACTCTTATGTTGTTCCAAACCGGTATGTCTTTATTTTTCTTCCGTGCAACACAACAGCAGCAATTACGAAGACTCTGCTAGTTGCTATTTTCCATGCAACTTCAAAAAATGGGGACTGAAAAACTAGACATAGTTCTGGCACAACTGTGAGAGAAGTAGCCATGTCCTTAAATCATTCTTTTTAGACAGATCTTTTAAATTGATATGCTTATCTGAGTTGATCTGAATGATACCTTCATGAATCAGACTGATCCGATTGTCTAGTTTACTAATTCAATGATCCTGTCACAGCTCACTGGAAGAAAAATATTTTCAGTAAATAAAATAATGAAATCTTTTTCTTGGTGGTTTCAGAAGATTTGGAATATACATGTAGCAGCTTATTTAGCTCAGTTCCGGAAAATCGAGACTTGTGCTGGTTTTGTTGTCCAGGGTAAGCAAAACTAATTTAGCTTACACTATTCCTGCTTATACACTAGCCTACTGCATTCCTTATACAATATGGAAACTGATCTTGAAAAATAAATTGAAGCCTTTTTAAAGCACGCCTTTTCCAGTGTTGTTATTGTAAACTAAAACTACAACTCAGGAATTGAAATAAAGCTGAAATAAAATAAAAAATAAATATTAGATGAAAAACTTAAAAAAGAAAAAATAACTGGTGCCGTAGCAACTAACTGAAATAAGTTTGAAGATGAAGTTGACCCAGTGGTGTAGCATGTCAGCTCCGGGCCCATATGCAAAAACTTTTGTATGCCCCCCAAAAGTTATAGGTTAACGTAGGATCCAATGCTCCTTATTGATGTAGGCTCCTTTGCTCCTTATTGAACGCAAAAAGACAGAAAGAAAGAAAGAAAGAAAGGGAAAAAAAAAACTACTCACTCATTTTAGTTGTAATTAATTTAATTTAATTCTCCGGGCCTTTCTTTTGGCAAATTCATCTACAATGTCCTTGGTATTTAATTTAAGGCTTTGTGTATTCTCAATGGAAAGAATGGCTAACTTTTGACAGTCTTTCGATAAAAGATCATTAAAATGATATAAAGAGAATTAAAACGGTGCAGGTGTCGCTGAAGCTATGTGGATACAATGGGTTATAAAGTCTTTCAACTAGCTATCTACCAATTCAGTAAGAGGTTGTTTTTTTTTTTTTTTTTTTTGTAATTATTAACTATTATTTTATTTGGCCATGGCAATGCAGCATTTGCACTTATTTTTAGAAATGACACAGTTCTTCAACAGCAATATAACAAATGCAAAGCCAGAACTTACCGAGCCCTGCACATGATATGCAGACAATATATTTATTTATTTAGGCCACAAATTAAGAATTCGTTCCCTCGTTTTAATTAAATGGTCGCCCTCGACAGACCCCCAATCAGCCCGGGTCCATATGCATGTGCATACCCTGCATATCCAGACACTACGCCCTGAGTTGACCAAAACTCAAACTGAAATAAAAATAAATAAAAAGACAAATCACCATAAACCCCCAAATGACTAACACAAAAGTTAAAACAAAATAAAAATATTAAAAATATTAATAGTAAAAGAAAAACAGAGTACATGAATACATACTAGTACATAAATAACACTGGTCTTTTCCAGCTCACCTGTTGTTGTTCCTGAGTTTGACATGGCCATCGGGCTCTAAGATTTGTCCATTTTTCAGCCAAGTGATCTGTGGGACCGGCTCACCCTGGGCCAAGCAAGTGAAGATGGCATTGGTGCCCACCGGGCGAGCAATGGACTGAGGGGGCTGCACAAACTCGGCAGGGGCTGTAGACAGATACAGAGGAAGAGAAAGCAAGAAGTAATGAGGACTCCATTATTGGCAATACAAAACAAGAGATCATTCAATAAAAAGGCTTGAAATTTCTGTAACCTCTGTATCTGTTGGAAAATGTCTCAGTATATTCACTTGGTGACTGCACTAATATTCCCATTTTCACCCAGTTCCATTTCCATATGTCACGTATATGTTAATAATGGCAATAAAAGTATTAGAAGAAAACAACAGTGCACACAATGCTGAGAGTGGGAGGGAGATTGTCTCTGTGGCTTTGGCTTTATCACATTTATAATGAATGTATTGTGACAGCAGTGGGTGGTAACAAGAATGAACTTAGAGAAAGCGTCAGACTAACTCGATTAGAGTAGGGCAAAAACAGATTTCACAGGCCCAGAAGAGGAAACTGACAAGCCATAAATGACACAGTGTGAAAATTAAAACGGATTAAGTGCAGCAGAACAGATGTGGGGGGCTAGGAAGGGATACTTGGACCGCGCACCTCTTTGAGCCCCCCCAGAGCCTTCTGCTGCCTCAAACCTCGACAGATACCCTCATCCTCCTCCTCCTCCTCACTCACCACGTGGCAATACTGCCAACTGACACAGAATGCAGATAATCCAATAGTCATTTACGGCTTAATTAGGAAACATTTAATCTGGGAAAATCTGAATTTGCTGACTGATTAGCAACCATTTGCATCTATTTTAATTACCATCACACCTTTCATATTCATTCAGGGTGCAATGGCTTAAATTATTAAAGTCCTTTAATCGGCAAGTGTTGGTGGCCTGATCCCAGAAAAACAAAAAATCTCCGTCTCTCTCCTTGATTTTCAGTGTTCAGACTTCTCTGCCATAAATAATGATAAGAGGTTCTACCGCAATCTCAAGGTCCATTCAGGTATATAAAATAATTAATGTATATGTGTGTGTGTGTGTGGTGTATGCCGTGTATCCCAAATGTGTGTTGTACTTGCCTTGGCCACCTAACTGAAATAAACTGAATACTAATGACAATAACCTAAACTAACAGAAAGCTAGATAGAACTATTAAAACTAAGAAACTTATAAAAAGCACAACAACACTACTCGACCAGAAACTAAAAAGAAAATGATAAATATGTAACTAACCCGAAAAAAATGCTTTGCGGATCCCGCTTGTAGTGTTGGTCATGTAAATATGATACTTTTTATTGCATTAGTTTGGTTCGAACAAAATTCCAGATTTTATATGGACCTTATTGTTTTTTCAGTATGTTTAAGGTTACAATTTGTTATGTGAGCTCGTTCAAAGCAAATATGTTTAAATACAGCTGTTTAACCACACAGTGTTGTAGTGTTTACTAAAAACTGTACTTTGAAAAGACTATTTTAAAGTGTATTAAAAGTTTTGGGATTTGTGTTGTGTTTTCGAAGAAAGGTGCACCTTGCACACTGGCTGTTCCCTGGCATTTCTTGGCGCCACACGTGTTCCTGGCTTGTTGGCCGGCGCAGAAACCGTACACGCCAGAATGCTGAACCTCTCTCACATCCGAGATCATCAGGTTTCCTTTACCTATATCTTGGATACCCTCAAGCTGTCCTATTGGCCGACCATCTGAAAGAGCGGGGGAAATATGAAGGCATAGTGTTGGAGCTCAAGACCCATACAAAAAGCACAGAGAGAAGAGGCGCCTAGGAGGATAATTGCAAAGTGAACTTAATTAGATTGCAGTAGGGGAGGCATTAAAAACAGACAGGTTGGGAGAGAACGATAGCATGACACAATGATTACCAGTGGGGTTACCCAGAGGGGCCTAAAAATCTTTTCCTAGAGGGCCGACGCCCGAAGTAACTAACAATACATTTAAACAGGACAACAAGAGAGACATGTGGATTAGCCTCAGAATTTAACCAGCAGCTGGAAAGTTAGAGAATGTGAAAATTATGGGCACAAGCACCATCCTCTGTTTTTGCCCTGGGGCAGAAACATCTTAAGAGACATGAAGCCTTCATAGGAGCAAGATAGAGGGTAAAAGACAACTCATCTCGCTCTCTCTATAATAATATAAAGTGACAAAGTGGGGTACGGAAAGTAAATTTCCAGAAACCCCCAGTTAGCCCCTGAAATTTTTCACTCTTTGTTATATTTGCAGCCATTTGCTAAAATCAATCATTTTAAGTTCAGCACATTTTTTTTTTTTTGTGGTTGGGTTGTTTGTGTTGTTCCATCATTAATGTACGACACAGCACCGGTGGCCATATTTGTAGCAGAAAAACACAGAATTGTGTTTGACGATTTTTTTGCAATTTATTTAAAAAAGAAAAACTGAAGATAAATAAGTGGCCATGGTCCTAAGTATTGGCAGGGACTCCTGTTGCTCAGTATTAGGGGTAAAAAAGCCCCTTTTGATCTAATCACCATGCGTCCTTTTTGTGGCAAGATCACAATTTTGTCACGCTGGATTGTGGGGATCCTCCTGCACATTCTCCTTGCAAATTCCCTCCAGTTCAGGTCCAGGGGGTTTGGATGAGTAAACCTTTGGGTGGACAGGCCATTTTTTATAGGATCTCCGTCCGAGATTCTCAATGGGTTTAAGTCAGGAAGGCTCTGGCTGGACCGGGAAGATTCAAGAACAGTCACAGAGTTGTTGTGAAGACACTCTCCTCCTTCGTTGATTTTAAAAGTCTGTGTAAGGGGGTGGCTGTGAGGGGAAAAAGTGTATCATATGCTTTTGAGAAAGTAACCTTCGGCCCATCTTATGTCCCGGCACGATCGGACGAAGGTTTCGTCCATGCTTTATCCTCCATCGGGTTAGCAACCAGGTTGGCTGGTCCTGAAAGTCCCTGACCGGGGAACTGAAACGACCCCCACAGCATGATGCTCCACCATGCTTCAACTGTTGGGACTGTAATTGGGACGAGGTTGTATGAGCAGTGCCTGGTTTTCTTTCTCCACACATACCGCTTAGAATTAAGGCCAAAACTTTCTATCTTTGTCTCATCAGACCAGATAATCTTATTTCTCACCATCTTGGAATCCTTCAGGAAAACAGATGTTTTTTAAGCACACTTAACTCACTTACTTAATCTATTACCCCTAATGTCAGCTTGTTTATACCATGTTTTACTGGCCAGAGGGGGAAGGGGGGGGGGAGGGGCCATGGTTCAACAGTGTCACCCCATAATGTGTGTGCTTACAGGTAGGTGTGAATCAGCATGCATGCTTGGATGTATGCATTTGAGCAAAGTGAACTCAGGAAAAGGCTCCTAAATAATATGACAAATGCAGAATGGAATTAATCACTAACTGTTGGAGATCTATCACATTCAATACTAATCTTAGCCATGATTTGCTCTAGTTGTAATCTAATCCAGCAAAATCCCATTGTGTTAGCAGTTAATTCCAGCAACATTGCGGAAGGTAATATCCACAATCTGGTTAGCAGCCGTTACAGGAAGAGACCATCATTTACATTCTTAATGGGAGAATCACATTAGATAATAGCTGGGAGGAAAAAAGAAATCGTTGATAACGGATAATTATACAAGTGTGGGAGTCACCGTGAAATCTTGCTTGAGAGAAAGCGGTTGGCATGGGTCGGAGAGTAAATGTAAGTAGGATATGTTAACCTTTAAATACATAAATATGATGCGAATTGGTTATTTAAACACAAAGAGAAAATGGTACAGGCCTAAAGATGAGATGATACAGAAATCTTTTTCCTCATTTTAATGCAGGGACACACACCCGAAGATTAAACAGTCCACACAAAATGCCGGATACACTCGCCCCATACAACAACACCCGCCGCAACCTTAGAAGGCAGAAATATTGATTTGTGGGGGGGAGGAGACGCGTCGTTATGTCTTTCTTTTTTTATCTTCATTAATCCTTTTTAAGATAAGACAGACAGATGTGGCAAAGAGTGTTCAATGACCAAATTTGTCCGAAACCATTTTCAAACGTGTGGCGCTCTGAGCACGCTTAAAAATAAATGAGCTATTTTTCACACAGAACCCAATCTCACTGCACAGTATCAGCCAATTTGATCTGTGAAATCCATGTCTTAGCAGGAAGGATGACATTCCTTCACCATTCCAAACCATTTGGCCTCAGTAGATTGGAGTGTAAATTACTTTAATACAACAGCCAGCTTTTTAAAATAGGGTCATAGGGGATCATCAAAATCTGATTTTTTTTTTTTTAATAGATCTTGTTGAGCTAAACAAGATGATGTAACATGCCAGTGATGTACAGTATCATATCAAAGGTTTTTGGTTGGTAGGATTTATGTGCAGTGTTTTTTTAGAAAGGAATGCGGGTCGGGCGCAAGCTGAAATTTATTTAGCGGGGGGTTCCGGTGTAGGGGGCACATGATTCTTCAGTGAAATCTTTCTAGATAGTTTATTTGGGATCTGTTGTACAAGTAACATTAAGTGCTATTATTCTGGGAATGGTTGAAGAACATTGTGGCTTCAGTATATTTGTTTTTGTAGAAACATGATACAGTTTTTTGTTCACGATTCATGGGTAAATGGTGGAGAGTTTCATTGCTGATTTTGACAGGTATTTGTTGGTGACAATGAAAAACAAAGGAACACAATTTATCAGTCAGAAAACTGATATGATGTTCACATTACAAAGAGAGGCACCACTGAATTGTAACATGAATTTGAAGATAGGAAAACAAACAAAAAAAAACACTGAATAGGATTGTTCCTGTGAATGTACTGATCTCCTAATAAAATCTTTGATGTTACATTTACATATATTCTTTTATACAGTGTAGTCGGAGGAAAAGTTCCCCATGAATAAATTCTCTCGTGTGATCCTTTACCCTCCCCACATGCCGTCACAACCGGTATACTTTCTTACTTTCTTCTTCTTCCGCTGCCGAGCTAATTTCGTTGGGTCCCTCCTTCCCTCGCTGAACAGAAAACAATATATTACATGAAGACTGGTTTTTTGACGCATATAATTGTAGGGTCTGTGGATGTTCCAAAAGAACATAATTTTGGGGGAAATGAACAAACTCAAATATATATTTCAAAATATCTTCTATGTTCCAACAAAGAGAAATAATTCCCATAGCAGGCTTGGCCAATCAGTTCCAAGACTTAAATGAGGCTTCATATAGAACAGGCCGCAGGCTCCGCACCGACGAAATCTACAACATCCCTCTCAGTGTCCTGAGTGAGCGACGCCTCGTGGTTACATCAAAAGAGGCTCAACACTTATCTACTGTTTCTAGAACAATTCGCTCGTCCAAACAGGAAGAACAATCCTGGCTGTTTTAATGAGTCGTTCCCACACAGCCTATCCGGAAATGCCGACAACCCTGACGAATGGTTAATCAAAGAGCGAACAGCTGAGAAGCTAATCTCTTTTTTTGATTTTACTCCCTCTTTATTCTTCTTTCCCTTTCTGCGTGTACTTTATTTTGACAAACCTGAAACTTGGTATTATGAGCCTTCCTGTGTCTGTTTGTTTTGCCGTCTTTAAGAGGAAGATCCCGCTTTCTGTATCCCCCATTGTAGCTCGCTTTGGATAAAAGTGTCTGCAAAACGACTAAATGTAAAGGATGTAATGTAACAACACAGTCTTTGCCTTGCCTTTCCTTCGATCCCCAACAGGGAAGGTGGATGAAACTTTATTTTTTTAGAATGACGATCCAGCTGCGTCAATAAACCTTGGTCTTCGGTTGCGACTTCAGTTACAAGCGGATAATTCGTTTACAAACCAAAGCACCATTCGACAGGATTGTCCGAAAGATTTGAAACTAATAGCTTGCTGATAACAACGATGCTGTGCCGAATATATAGAATTCCAACAGAATTTGTGAGTACGGTGTTTGGTATAACGTGTCGGGCTAATGCTTTGTCTTCATTAGACGGATCGTGGGGTTGATATATCTATGCTTTTTACACTTAACCTAAATACCACGCCTCTATGAGATTGTAGGCTGGTCCAACACACACAAAACTGGTTAGGCCATCCAATAAGCAGTGGGCCGTTTTACTTCTCCCTCCTTCCGAGTCTACAATCTGCCATACCTATTCAAACAGAGAGTTCCGATGAGTGGTCAAAACACGACAGAAAATAGCTTATTAAGAAGGAAGGAAGCCCTGTTCACACCACGAATGATAACTATAAAGATAACTATAAAGATAACGATATCGTCTGTTTATTCTAAGTGCACATGCGTCTGCCGCTTTAAATTCTTGAGCTAGTTACAGCAGGATAGATTCTGATTGGCTATCAATTTTTATCGTTCATCAGCAGAAAAAAATCGTTTTGAAAGTGATCACAACACAAACGATAATATCGTTCCTCTTTTTGTTATCGTTACGTTATAGTTTTTGGTGGAACTATGCTATCTGTTAATATGGAAACGACAACCTGATTATAGGAGAAAGACGACCCCAGGCGCGCCCCACGGACGGGGGGGAAAATAAAAGCCCCCATTTTTTCCAATGTACCGTTTTGGAAAAAGGCTTTTTAATAAACCCAACCTTTTTTTAAATAATATTATATTTTTTCTCAGTAAAATACATTTTGTCTTTAATTATTTTCATATTGCATATTTTTTCTATTTTCATTTTTGTTTTGAAAGTACGGTAAAAAACTGGGTCCGGCTATTACCGCTCCCCATCACATTTAGCAAAAAAAAATCTACACTATTCCATCTAAAAGCCGCACTACCAAAATCTGTATCAACACGATAGAAGTTAAATCTTACTGTGAACATTCAAATCTGAGAGTACTGGTCTTATGTTTTACATCCCAAAGTGGCAATTGTTGGTGTTATCGATCTTTCGAACACGGCATTTGACGGTCTAATTCATAAAAAAGAAAGGGCACGAACTCGCTGTTCTATGCGTTATTGGGGCACACCACACTATATATTGTTGTGGGTAATATATGACAGTGGCAAGAAGTCTAGACCACGAATATACGAACGACAAAAAGAGAGCGATTTTTTGTCTTATAATTCGGGTCATAAACGTTAAATCTTTAATCGTTAATATTTATGTATCGGTTCTTGGTGATGAACGAAAGGGGAGAGAGGCTTTACTTCTAAATATGATACTGTGTGGTTTTTGATGTAACTAGTTTTCATAGAACATTATCAATTGGACCTCAAGAACGTAGCAAAATAATAAAAAAAGGGGAAAAGGCAGTTGTCAGACCCCAAAATTTAACTAAATATCATTCGTGGACTTTAGAAAATAAGATGGTAAAATAATTTAGGATTGACGTCTTTTAATAATAGGAGAGGATTGTTCCAGACAGAGAGAGAGCCATCGGCTATAATTTCTTCTCATCTCTGTTCCTCATCATGTTGCATACCGGGTTTGCTGGGAAGATAGTTCCCTTTTCCTCCTTTTCTTTTTCAGAGGTTTGATTTGGTATTTTTAAGTCATTAATGTAAGAGGAGAGCATATTAAGCTCGCTGGCCGAGGAAAAAGCAAAATCATTCCTGCTGGGGTTTGCTCTGAGAAAACCACTCAATAAGCATTTAGAAGCAACTTCAATGGTCTTTACCCCGTCCTAACTCTCCCACCCCTCCTAAACCAGCAGGAACGATTGTCGAAGATGTGGTAACGCCGTAGCGAACAGCACTCCAAGATTGGCAGTCTTGTGAACTTTAGGTGAAGAGTTTGGTCAGGTCAGGGCCACATGGATTATGGGGTGGATGTTCTTTGTTCTTTGAAACAGTAGACTGTGAGCCTTCAGTAAGAAAGAGGTAAACAAGGGCAATTTTACAGAAGGAGGTAAGAGCCGTTACCGAAAGAAAGGTGATATTGAAAGCCTCAAGAAATCATAGAAGAATTTGGTGGTTATTATGGCCTGAGACTAGTGAGCTGCGCCCTGGGTGCTGGTGTTGTAGACCGGTCCAGCACTAGTGGTAGTGGGGCACCACAGCACGTACAATAGATCACCTCTAAGTCCCTCAAGCGGGGAGTGGGCGAACACCCCGTGTATCGGGGTTTAAGCCGCGCCGGGTTTATCCGCAGAATTATACCTTCACCGAAAATCCGAAACATAGACGGTTGCCCACATTTATATTTATAAACATGTAATAATTGGGTGGCGATGATTAAATTATGCCAAGTAACACGTAGTGGGGGGACGGGTGGTTCAGATCCTTTAGGCGCTTTGGCATCCTTTCAGAATAGTCATTGTGGTATTAAGAGTTAATTTACGTTCACGTCCGGATAGATGACCTGTCATCCGAGTTGTATCCACAGTGTCTCAAGCCCACGGTCTTTCCAGCTGATGTCACGTGGCTTCATAGCAGGCCATGGGATTTGGCACTGGAAATCGCCCCGCACCCGCCCACTCGAACAAGGCACTCACGACTGAACGATGTAGGCTGGGCACATGGAAAATCTCTAAATCTACGCAATTGGGGCTAAGGGCACAACGATACAGCTATCAAACAGATAACTAAAATTAACACCACCCTTCATACACATATTAAGGTCGTCCACGTAACTGCAATTCAAAATGCCACCATCTGAACACTTAAAAAGAACAATATGCAAACCTTCACAGAAAGCAGATTTTCCAAAGTGATGAAGTAGGACAAACGTTTTTTTTATTTGAGGCTGTCAATGTCCCACCACTTCATACCGGATCTTTTCTCTTCCTAAACTTCCCAAAATAGAGTGATAGAGTACACATAGCGCTGGTCCAGACAATTAACAACTGAAGTGTCAATACAAGATCTGATGTGCTCTGATCTACTCATATATTCAGAAATAAAATGATGATCTGATGCTGCAAAGGGGGGGAAGAGCAAGAAGTGACAAAACACTTATGCAAATGGGTGTTGTGGTTGGGTGCAGAGGGGTCTATGAAAATGTCCTTTCAAGTTCATGTTCAAGCATACAATATAAAGTCAGTCACAAGCCCCGCGTTAATCATCAAGCTTAATGTACGGGGGGGGGCTTTTGGAGACAACACTACCGGTCAAAATGTGGGGGTACGACAAAGAAGTACTTTTTATTCAGAACGGATGCAAATTGAAATTGATCAAAGTGTTGACAGACAGACCAATTGTTACTAATAGTCTCTATTTAAAGAAAAAAAAATAATGTCTGGTTCCCTTTGACATTTTTCTCTAAGCAAAGAAATCCTATAGAAACCATAATATTAATGTGTTACCACCAAAAATATTAAGCATGTGTGTCAAAGCCCTGATAATATCACTAAAATGTTTACTTTGTAGGTTGCGAGACCAAATCAAGCTATAAGTATTTTCTAACAGATCATGTTAAACAGTTGAGAAGTAACAGGAGTAATGGCTAGCTGATATAAATTTCTTTTGGAATTACAGACTAATATGCCATTTTAAAAAACATTTAGAGCGAAAAGTCCTATTTCAGCCCCATGGAATAAGATTCACCCTATTACTGTTTTTACTGTGTATTTGATCAAATAAATGCAGCCTTGGTGAGCATGATAGACTTTTTTTCAAAAACATTTAAAAAATCTCACCAAACCCAAACTTTTGAATGATAGTATACTGTATATACTTGGCATCCCAAGTTTAAATTAGGATTTAAACACCTTGATTGAACCCCTTAGTCTGCCCTGTTATTACCTCGGTCCACTCAGTCCCTGCATCCACTTTGAGGTCATCTAATAAAGTCCCATGCGTATAAAAACATGGGAACACTACATTACCCATCAGTAAAAACAAAAAAAACACACTCCAACCAGCCAACAAAAAATAAATGTACAATATGATATTCTTTCACAAACGCATAGTCAGAACACAGTTCTACAGTTTACTAATTTCATAACCAATCATTAATTATTTCACAGCTTTGGGGTCTTACTTTCATAGCTCAGAGGCATGAAATCAAACAAAAGTGTGCATCTGCATCTGCATCTGTTCTTGGCTACTGTGTGCCATAGAAAATGTGTGAGCATTTGAAAGAGAGCAAACAGGTGGATTGTTATTTCAGCAGTCAGATACCACTCAATAAAAGTCCATCTATCTTGAAGGAGAAGAAAAGACAGAAGCAACCAGTTACAGTACAATGACCAGGATTTGATTCAAGGGAGTGATTTTCCAAAGCCTCTCATTGGGCTGCGAATCACATAGGGTGTCCCGCAGGAGCTCATACTGAGAGAGGGCTGGAGATGAGGGGAGGAGCTGGAAACACAAACACAATTAGCACGAGGTCTGTCTCTCGCTCAGTCTCCAACCCCCTAGGCGGTCACAAGCCACGGACACGGTCCTGCAATACAAAAATTTCTCTTATTTCAAAATGATTGGACATACATTACCTTGAACCACGCGGGTGAGGGGGGGGAACAACGCGTTTCGTGGGGAAAACACTCTTAGGCATAAGACCAAGGGCCGGGCCCGTCCTGCGTCCTCCCTCTCCACTTAACCAACGGTTATAACAGCAAGCTTACCACCTCTGTGTGTTTTGTGTGGTCCCCTAGGCTGATTAGAACCATTTTTCCCCTTGGTTCCAAAGCTAATAATCTAGTCATCATCGACCGTCAACGGATCTCCAGGGTGGGGGGTTGGGCAGCTTAAACTCACAAGCAGTTGGTGCTGGAAGTAAGGGATCTGTAACTGGTCGTTTTGTTTCGTGCGAGTCAAAGGCGGCAGGCAGAAGCGAGGGGGAAAAAAGCATTCTCAGAGAAGGAAGGGAAAAAGGGCTCCCAGAAAGGCATCTTTTCAAGGCTTTCACACATATCTCATTGATTGCCTCTGCAGGAGATGTGACACACAGAAAGGAAGGCATAAATCGAATGAATTTCTCTGTATCCATCTCCACTATTATATATATATCTATAAGAAAATGAAATGTGTTTATACCCATGTTATGGGACAGGTTGGATTGAAAAAAAAATAATACCAAAAGAAAAAAAACTTTATATATTATTATATATAATTATATATATATTATATATATATATATCTATATATATATTATATATATATATTATATATATATTCTCCATATTCTTTCTCCTCTTATATTCATTCTCGCTTGGAGCTTTTCTCTCCACTGTGATTTCAATCAACTTTTCCACAAATGTGTCTAAAACATTTCATTTATTATTTACTGTGTCTATAACTTCTCATTTTTTAACATCATCATATCTAGGTCAATGACACTCTTTTTGATGCGGACATTGCACGCTTCACAAAAAGACATCCTTCTATTTAATCACAGTTAAATAACACAGCAATCAACAAACTTGTGCTTGAAACGTGGTTCATTACTGGCCCAATTGGTCTGCCAAACCTAATCAAATTCACTAAGTTCGTGTATACCTCAGTCAGGCCCAGCCAGCTGGTAGTACACTTGGTCAACCATCTAAACCAGCTAAAGCAAAAAAACATGTAAAAGCAACTACCATGCCACATTAAAGTCATGTCAAAACAGAAGTAGCAGCATATAATTTCTTCCATATTGTGACATACATCAGTGAGGAAGACAAGGATTTATAAAAAGAAGAAAAACTTGTTTCTAAGGTGAAGACCATTGGTTGTTGATTGGATGGAGCGCAATCGAGAAATGAACGGTGGAGAAATCGTGCATCGCCATACATGTAGATTGGATATAACAGGTCCAAACTGGGCTATGGGCTATAATAGCTAAAAAAGGTGATCAACGTATAGTATAAATTTTATGTCATATTGTTGCGGTATCGATCATTATGGACATTTTTATAGAACACTTAAATTGTTAAAAACATAGAAATTATTGTGAGGTTTTTTAATATATAAAGTAACTAATAAATTAACCGAATAACGACCACTTGTATTTTGTAAAATTACAGACGCACGGATCGTATAACCCAATTTATGTGGAGGACGAAACACAAATAATTATTTTGAAACATTAAACAACATATATATCATTTTCCATCTAGCTAATTTTATTGGTATATCATTGGCCAAGATTAATAGGTCTGACGGAACGTTTTGGCTTGTGTCGCCCGAATGCCGACAAGGGAGGGTGCAAATTACAAATACTGCATCACATTTAAACTGGTCATCACAAGAAGAAATCAGTCTAAAAAACACACGGCATAGTACACTACAATTAACTCATAGAAATCAAATAAAATTCGTCAATTGCATAAACTTCTGAACAAAACCGCATCAGTGTATTGTGCTGCATTTGCTTTAAATCCAACCAAGAACTGAAGCGCCATTCACTCAGAATTGCTTTATTAATAAGCTTTTAAATAACAAACATACGAGGAACGGCAGTGCAAAGTATAAACCCACATCCACAAATATTTCAACGTGTTTTTTTCTAAAAAGGTTTATAAAACGTTGTGTAAAACTTTGCAGAAGAGACAATGGCTACTCGCTTGTGTAGAGACTCGGTGCAGCAGCCATAAATTTGTCCGCTAAAAAAAAAATAGGGGGCGCTAGTAATTTGCATTCTGTGTGAGATGCTGGTGGTGTTCGGTTTTAACCTAATCAAAGAGATCTTCACTCCGCATTTGAGCTTCTAAATTTCTATAATGAGTTTGAAGCATAGACGCAGCAAACTGGCGCGTCAATCTCGTTGCGGCGAGATACTAACAGAAACTTAAAAATGGCAACAGCAATCACTTACACCATTTATCACCAGGGTGGCATCGTATGCTTCCACTGAAGATGCGTCCCGTGATGGCACTCCTACGAGGGATTATTTGGCTGATGAATATGGATTTTTATATGGCATTCAGGAAAATGCTACATTGACTAAGTATTCATGTGTTATTTATATATTTATTCCCCATCCTCCGTCATCTGGGTGGCATTGCAACAGAAAGCAAAGATCAAAACACACATGTGTTCATGTTTTGTGAGCTGTTTCTGCGGTCACCTCAAGATGCAAAACGGGTGCCGTCATAGGAAATAATCGTGCGACTATATCGAACAGTTTTTTTATAATAATCGTTTAAGTCGTAAGAAGGTCAACATCGATAAATATCGATAAACCATTTATTTGGGCGCGCCTGAAGGAGGGGTACTAGTTGTCTAAAACCTAGAACTAATAAATAAAATCATTAACATGCATTTGTTCAGTGTTTAAAATGATGTTCTTGCCCCAACCTGATTCATTACTGTAAGCCTAGAATTATAATTTGTAATATGAGCGGCTGGAATGGATTTGACATTTCAGATTTACATAATTTGTATTCACATCATGTTTCATATAACATTTTTCAAATATATGCAATGAAAGTGTTCTTGCTATAGACCCCCTATAGTAAGAACATTTTCATTGCATATATTTGAAAAATGTTCAAATGTTGGTGTAAATGACAGATCCACTCCAAATTGGTGATCACAGGCAAACACAGGTATAAGACAAACTATCATATTCTTCTGTGCAAAATACCATAAAAGATAAAATAATAATAATACTAATAAAACCACAGTTTGCCCTTCATTTGCACTTTTCATGTTTCAACCACAGATGTGATAAGACAAGGCCGACGCGGAGATGGGCTCGTCAGTGCAAAGAAGTTTTTTTTTTTTTCCCCCACTGTATAACTTATTAGGTTGTCTGTTCCAAGGAATCAAACCAATGGCCTCGCCATTGCTAATGCCACTGCTCTATTAAATACAGGAACAACTGCAGAACAAATTCCCCAGCTACAAGTGCAAATTCCTGAAGGCGAGTTATGAGTATTAATTTCTGTTTTGTATTTGAGGCATCAGAGTGGTTATTTTCTACTGTGAAGAATGTTTCCTTACTTATGTTTTATCATGTCTTCTGCTTTGAGCTTTTAGCATCTCATTAGCAAGCATCCCTGCGTCGCTTCAGACCCAGCACCCTTCCTCATTCTGGCACTGGCACATCACTCAACTTCACATGCAAACACAAACAGTCAGGGATGAGAGTGTAGCGGCTGAACCAGAGGGGTTACTGGAGCATACTGTATCTCTCTGTGAACTCCTCCTCCCTCTCCGTCCTTCTGTTCTCCTGCACTCGGTCTCTCTCTCCTTGTTTTCATCTCTTTGTCTATTGGTTGTGTTTCAGCATCACTGCTTCTGGGCTGTGCCCTAATGAGAAATGTGCCATTTCCTGACGTGCTCCGACCTCTCTTCTCCATGGATGCACAGCGAGCAGCAGATTAAATTTTAAACAAACATTCCTCAATAGCTCAACCACTGAGGCATTCTGGTGCTAGAACAAAGCAAGCAAAAGTATTAAAATCTCAGATTGATTTTACTGTCTTATATCTCTTGCATAAATATTTATTTACTTTGATACCGGACTGCTCCGCTTATATTTTTGTGTGAATTATGTTAAAAACAGTAATGGAAACTTTTCCCTGGAAGTTCAAAAAAGGCTGTCAGACACACACACACACACACACCTGTAAACAGGTATATCTGACAGAGAGACTACAAATAATGGGATAGCTGGACCCCCTCCACTGACTGGTCCTTTATAACTGACGAGGGGGCTGAGTTCCACGCGGGTCCAGCTTAGCCAGTGGAGCCTCTCATCTGCCATAAAACACAACCACTCTCGGGCACCCATGGCTTGGTTCTAATCAACAAAAGCCCTGTCTTAGCAGGTTAACCACCGCAGCGTAGACCTCTTGAAGACAATTGACCGAATAACCCTCACTACTGGTGACCGCAATCCGCTTCCCCCAACATTCATTGGTCCAAATTGTTGGCCCTAGAGAACCCTGTTAAACTACATACAAACACCTGTGACCAAGATCCTACCATATTTTCAAATGCCTCTTCCCAGTTGCAACTTTTACATAACATAATAAGTACAAGCAAATTTAGCATGTTTTTTTACATACTGCAAGCATTTTTATACATTTCGTTGCTTTCATACACTTGATATACTGGAGTCTCTGTTAGGGGGGTTTTAAACAATTGTCAAAGGTACTATTTACACACTGCATGTTTAATTTTTTTTTTTTTAACTGAGGGAAAATGACGTGTGCACGCTGGCACCTGTGATGTCACATTAATTACATTTCCAACCGTTTTACTTTCCATACTGTGGAGGGTAAGCGACTCAAAATTTACACGTGAAAAATATGCAGGGTGAAACTTTAATTTATCTGAAATTAACATGGTTTGTGAAAAAGTGTTTGGCCTAATCAGGAATAGACCCACATGGGTCAAAATTTGTCTGGTTAGTATGGCCCAGTTAGGCATACCTACTTCATGTAGCCAGACAGAACAGTTTTTATTTTTAAAGCAAGCAACAAACTAATATAAAAAATATAAAACTAACATTTAAATATGTACTTACATTTTAAAATTTTAAATAGCTTAAATTTAAATGTATATAACTGTATTAAATTTGCTTGGCAGGGTGTATGACAGGTGGTTGTGGAGGACTTGAAAAATAAGAGGGCTTGATTACATCAGCCATAAAGGAAAACAGTTTCAGAGATGGAGCAAATTATTATATTTTCATTACAAAGGCCTACATTTCTGGAATCACATGCACTGAAGAATCCTTCAAAATGTGCAAAAGATGGAATTCCAGTAAAGCAACAAATGCAGTGTCAGTGCCAAGCCCAACCAATGTGTTCGTTGAAACCACACCCACCCACCCACACAGAGAAACCCCTTAAGGGCCCCTGCCCTCTGCCATCATACATAAAAATTGGAACTGGTAGAGGCCCACCTCTCCTGCCACACACAGATACGTTTATTCACAAAAACACACAGACCTAAACAGACTTGAGCTTATTTTAGCATAAGATGAATCACTCCGCAGAGCACATGCAAATGTACAGGTGAAGAATGTACATATAAACACAAACAATATATGCCCGCATGAATCTCAATACTCAAACCGACACACCCAAGCTAAGAGGGTGTAGCAGTAGCAGTTCGGATTCAGCAGTCCTAGCAGAGCCGTTTTATACCCCTCTCCATAATAACCCACTCCGAGTCCACACACACACATTATTACAGCTTGCCTCTTCCCAGCGCGCCACACAGTGTAAATTAACCAGATCTAATTATGGGGGAGAGGAGGGAGAAATTGAGAAAAGGAGTGAGTGTGTGTGCGTGAGAAAAACAGAGAGATTAATTGAAAGGGCTAAGAGGAATATGAAAGAGAAAGAGAGAGAGAGAGATGGAAAGAAAGAGAAAGAGAGAGACTTTCTTTTCTCCCTCTTTTTTGCTATTTCATCATTAGAGCCTAACTGGATGTAACAATCGTCTCCCGCTGCTTGGATGCGCTGGTTTCAACCATGAGCAATCACCGTTGAAGCGGACAGAAATCAAAACCAAACTAATCAAAACCTATCTCCCACCTCCTCCTGATGATGTAGAGCAGGTAACCAAAGCCACAAGTGTACTGTACATACTGGGCACTTCACAGAAGTCATGTTCGTGTGATCCAGGATGGTAAGTCAATTTAGTAAGTTGAGGTAGTTAATTTAAAATCGATAATGCTGATTTCTATCGCTATAACAACACATCCCAAAAGTTTGTGGTCATTAAGATTTTTATTTTTTATAAAAGAAACTAAATTGACATCAAACATGACAGTATAATAAATTTTACAAAATAAGGTCTTAGCAGAATGATTCTGAAGGATCTTGTGACACTGAAGACTGAGTAATGATGCTGGAAATTCAGCTTTGACATCACAAGAATAAATGACATTTTTAAGATCTTTTCAAATAGAAACAATTATTTTAAATTGTAATAATATGTCACCTAATTACATTTTGATCAAATAAATGCACACAAACCATGCAGCGGCCTTGGTGAGCATAAAATACTTTTTTTCCAATATATATAGTCATCATATAGACAGCAATGCTCTGCACCCTTCAGACAAGGTACTCAATTCAAGTGCTCTGCATATCAGAGTGAGCAGGTTATAGTCAAATGCAATAATGCTAGAGAAGGCAATGGAGGAAAAGAGGTACTAAGAGAAGACTGATACTAAAGCAGAACCAGATTCATGTGTCAAGTGTATGGACTATAAGAAAAATTCAAGTAGTGATGAGGTGCTCCAGTCCACAGTGATGGTTGTGAAAGACCTGCAGTGGAGATGACGGATTCTCTCTCTGACACATGAGCACACACAAAAAGTCATGCATATATTCAAACACATTTCAAAATTCACACATTTCAAAATTCTTTTTTAAAAACTGTTATGAAACTGCTCTAAGTTCACTACATACACATACGGTGAGCTCCACCCCTCTGGGCAGTCCATTAGGCAGCATTCTCCTCCTCTCTGAGTCAAGCTCTATAATGAAGATGGCATCCATAAATAATGCATATGGTATACGATGCTATTTCAGCTCAAAGTGGGATCGCCTCAACAGGCTTTAAAGTCGCACTGAAATATTATTTTCCATACACAGAGCTCCCGGGCGGCATTTAAATGCAGATGTGCAGCTTTACAGCAACGCCTTCAGGCACACACACAGTGATTAATCTGCACAGCCTCTTGGTGTACACTGAAGGAGCAACCTGTTCCACACGTCATCTTTCAGTAACACTTCTCTCTGTAAACACACAGGCAAATAAGTGATATTGTAACGGATTGGAAAGGGATTTTAATTATTGCATAATGGGGACAGCGCCATCTATGTGGTGCGTGATGTGATTTAGTGTGTGGAGTAGGGACTGCCCACAGCAGAGTTAATGAAGCATTGCTGTGGAAATGGTTTCTTCTCTCTCTGAATCGGTGAAACCCTATTACACACTGTCTCCATTGTGCAGGTATGTTGTTAAATATGTTAAATGTTTGTTAAATTGCTTTATTCAAAATGAGTTACTCAAGTTCTCCGCTAGGTCGGGATGTTTCCCTTAACTGTGAGTTTAATTGTATTGCTCTGTATTTCATTGAGGATCTTCATTCATTGATTTGTGATTTATAATTAATTGAAAATGTGTGTCATCTATATTCAACCTGTTACGACTGAAACACTATACGATCACAAAGTTAAAAAGAATTTAAGTGACCGAATTAACAAAAGAGAACTGTTTTCAAATAAACAGAGCAGAGTTAATGAAGCATTGCTGTGGAAATGGTTTCTTCTTTCTCTGAATCAGTGAAACCCTATTACACACTGTCTCCATTGTGCAGAAAGCAGACCGCCCAGGCAAGACCGTCACATTGGTGCCGTGAAGTTGTGATGCCGCTGTGTTGCTATGGGTCGTGTCTTCAAACAAGTTGATTGAGATCACCGTGCTGGTGCATAAGGACTGGAAGCGTCTTTCATCATTTGAACAGTTCTTCATCAGTACACAGCCTTTTCATGGTCAAGGGACTCACTTGCTTTATCCTTTTTCGGTCTATCTGACTTTTTGCTCTGCTCATTGATATTGAGTCAATGTTTGTATGTGGATATACTCTCTTTGCACACTTTGTTGCCCATAATGAGTAACGGTAATAGATATATGCCTGACCAATTTACTCCTGGTCCAGTAGGCAGAGGTAGAGGGGTTTTAGGGTTTCCAATTCCCTTTCAGATGGACAGCCCCGGCACTGGCAATAGTAATAGTAGACCTGGTATTACAAGAGGGGTGTGTTCTGTACGAGAGTACGATACAGCAGATATGCAGTCAAATGTCAGTCATAGGTTTACAGAGGCTAGCACTTCAACACCTAATGCTGTACACTGTGTGCCTGATATGTTAGGGCAGATGACTTCAATTGTCCATCAGATTGGTCAACAATTAGCAGATAACATTAGGTCTCATCTTAGTCCTCATAGCTTGGACACTGACACACCAAATAGACAACGCCCTGATGATTATAAAGCTAATAGCCCTTCAAGCTTATTAAATGTATCGCAAAACCAAGTGATTCAGCACAGAAAAGTCAAGGAGCCACCTCCCTTCAGAGGGGATGGCTCTGACACAATTGAAATTGAGGAATGGGAAGATCTCATGAGGACATTTGTTAAAAAGAACAACTTGAGTGCCGATGAACATGTGGAGGAAATCCTTGTGCACCTACGGGGTAAAGCAAAAGATGTAGTCAAATTCTGGATCAGGAACTGTGATTCTACCTCTACTGTCTGCCCAAATTCTGTCTACAGCCTGCTGCGCAAACATTTCAGTTGTAATCATTACCTACCTGTCCCTCTTGCTGACTTTTACACTACCTTGCCTGAGGAGGACGAAAACCCATACGACTACTGGCTGAGACTCAACAAAGCTGCAGATGTTGCCTCTGAATGCCTGCGAGAGCAAGGTAAAACGCTTGACAAGCCCAGTGTTGAAATAGTCCACATGTTTATCAGACACTGCCCAAGTAAAGATTTAGTTTTAACCTTCAGATCCAAACCGATTGACAAGTGGTCAGCCCATGAAGTACAGGCTGTGCTTAATGACTATCAATCTGACTTATCGTTCAAAGCCACCAGTACAGTGCATCGCAGCCAAAGTGAAAGAGTTTCAGTTAACAAGATTGATGTTAATACAGTTCCAGTGCCTGGTCCCTTGGTGTGCGAACAACAGAAAAGCACAGATTTCTCCGCTCTAGAGAAGGTCATCGACATGCTTGAGAAAGTCCTGCTGACCAATACTAACAGAACTCAGTCCCGTCCTAAACAGCAGCCTTACACCAGGTTTCCTAGGATTGAAGGTTTTGATGCTTTGCCATGTGCCATCTGTAACGATGCTGCCCACTCTGCCTTAACACATTGTCGTGAGCATCGACTATGTTTTCAGTGTCAGTCTCCAGGTCACTCCAGACGGTTCTGCCCTAGGTGGAGACAATCGCCTCAGCCCAATCAGGAAAACTGACGGGTCTGTGCGTAAGGGAGGTTAGTACAGACCAGATAGAACATCCTCCCATATTTGTAACACATGATTATCAGTCTGTTTATGAGCAGAACAAACCCAGTGTCTCACCTGAGAAGACCGCTGTCTTTCAAGGAATACAAAGAGTCCCTAGAGCTGATTCATTATTTTACACTACTGTATCTGTAGAGCATGGCCCGTCTTTCGCTGCATTACTCGACAGTGGTTCAATGGCCTGCACTCTCAGTGTGGCAGCTGAAGCTAAGTTGTTGGCAAGCGCTTCTACATTGTCAAAGTATTCTGCTGATGATGTCGTGATTATTGGATGCGGTGGTCATCGAGTCACACCAACGGCGATGTATGATTTGTCCGTCTGTGTTTACGGATGTAAAATGATAATACCTGTGCTGATCGTTCCAGGCCAGACAGATGAGATGATCTTGGGCAGTAATGCCATCAAAAGCCTGCTCACATTACTAAAGAATACGGATGACTACTGGAGATTGATCTCACTACCAAGTGGTAATGGAGAGAACGAGAGTCTAGAGTTCATTTCTTTGCTGTCCAACACACAGAGATGGAGAGGCAATCACATACCTGACAAAGTAGGTACTGTTAAGCTCAAGCACAGTGTGACGCTTGAACCCCAGAGTGAACATCTTGTGTGGGGCAGGCTTCCTGTCGGCACTGCGACATCTGTGGGAAGCACAGTGCTTGTGGAACCCACCCAATCCAAATGTAGCCCTAAGCAGATCATGGTTGGTCGAGTCATTACACCTTTATGGGGCGATGGCTGGATACCTGTGAAAGTTATAAACCCCACAAACATTGTGTTAACCTTAAGAAGAAATGCAAAAATTGCGGATGTTTCTCCATGCATCGCTGTTGAAGATCTCCCAGAGAGTGACTATATTAAGTCTCAAGTTCAACATTTTCAACACGAGGACAATTCCCAAGAATCTGAAGATGAGATGGTGCGAATCTTGAACGACTTGGGATTGAGAGACTTGGATCTGACTGCATGTGAAGTGTCTTCAACATGGAAAATGAAATTACTCCATCTTGTCAAGAAATATGAGTCCATATTTTCAAGGAACAAAATGGACTGTGGTGAAGCCAAAGACTTTGTACATCGGATCCGTCTGGTAGATGACAAACCCTTTCGTCTACCCTACCGTCGTGTACCTCCTAGCCATTATGAGAAACTGAGAGTAGCGCTGGATGAAATGGAAGAGAAGGGTATAATCAGAAAATCAAACAGCGAGTACGCTTCCCCTCTTGTGCTGGTATGGAAAAAGAATGGTGATCTGAGGATCTGTTCAGATTTTCGGTGGTTGAACGCCAGAACTGTGAAAGATGCCCATCCTCTGCCACACCAGGCCGACGCCTTAGCTGCTCTTGGGGGAAATGCTTTCTTCTCGACTATGGACCTTACTTCAGGCTTCTATAATGTGCCATTACACGAAGACGATAGGAAATACACTGCCTTCTCATCACCATTTGGGCTGCATGAATATAACAGAATGCCTCAGGGCCTCTGTAATAGTCCCGCTACGTTCATGCGCATGATGATGTCGATCTTTGGTGACGCGAACTTCACAAGTTTACTGTGCTATCTTGATGATCTCATGGTTTTTGCTCCCAACGAGCAGGTTGCACTTGAAAGGCTGGAGATGGTGTTTTCAAGACTCAAGGCCCACAATCTCAAGCTTTCACCTAAAAAATGTCACTTCTTGAGAAAATCAGTTAAGTTTCTTGGACATGTCATTTGTGAGGATGGTGTTAAGACCGATCCAGGGAAAATAAAAGCCATTACGGATGTTCAAGCAGCAGACTTGATGGACTCTGATGGTGTCACTCCATGTCACAAGAAAATCAGATCATTCTTGGGTATGGTATTATACTACCAACATTTTATAGGGCGATGTTCTGCCAAAGCCAAGCCTTTGTTCGATCTCATCTCAAAAACGGACACGAGAGGCTCTAGAGGCAGGAGGAAGCTTAAATCGAAAGTTACGTGCACCAAGCTCTCACCTACAGACTGGACTGACAAATGCCAGGAGGCATTTCACACCTTGAAGGAGGACCTTCTCACAAGCGTAACGCTAGCACACCCTGACTTCAACCGTGAATTTATATTAGCGATAGATGCCTCATTTGACGGCGTGGGAGCTGTTCTTTCCCAAATCCCTGAGGGTGGCACTATGGCCAGACCACTGGCATTCGCTAGCAAGACACTGTCGCGTTCTCAGATGAATTACCCGGCTCACAGGCTAGAATTCCTCGCACTTAAGTGGGCGATATGTGACAAGTTCCATTATTGGTTGAAGGGGCGTCACTTTACAGCTTGGACGGACAATAATCCCCTCACCTACATACTCACCAAGCCAAGACTCGATGCCTGTGAGCAACGCTGGGTTGCTAAACTAGCTTCCTTCAGCTTTGACCTGAAATACGTACCCGGCTCTAAGAACATAGTTGCCGACGCACTGAGCAGGGAACCTTTTGTTCAGTCTAGTGTAAGTCATCGACTTGTAACAGAACCTTACCACTCTTTGCTCAAGCAGGTTAATGGAGTTGTAGATCAAGTAGTTCAAGATTCTTTTCGACTTACCACTAACTGTCAAGTACTAAGTCCTGCTGATGATCCTTCTGAAGCAACGGGAGTAAGTGGGCAAGGTCAGATGACTGCAGGTGCTTTGAGTTTGCAGGATGTAGCTGCAGTATTGGACGCACATTGTTCTGGTGGTGTAGGACGGATGATGGGTGTGGAAACCATTCCACACATCCCTGATGGGGACAAGACTACTGCACTTAATGGGAGCACACTTTCAGCCGCACAAGAACAGGATACTGCTGTGAGTAGAGCACTCTTTTATGTTCGGAGACACAGACGTCCTGACAAGCGTGAACGTGCAAGTGAGCCTCGAACAGCCATAAAGCTTCTTAAGCACTGGAATAAACTTACCATCAAAGATGGCATGCTTTTCAAAGTCAAAAGAGACTGTCACATGAACAAAAAGTTGTATCAATTCATTGTCCCAGATGCCCTGAAACAACAAGTGCTTCATGGTCTGCATGATGCTGCTGGCCATCAAGGTCGCTCCAGGACACTTTCATTGGCCAGACAACGGTTCTTTTGGACAGGCATGGAACAGGACATAGTTTATTATGTGAGGAACTGCATGCAGTGTATTGTAGGCAAGACCCCTGAACCAAAAGATCGTGCTCCTCTTGAGAACATACACACCTCTGAGCCATTGGAACTCATTTGCATTGATTTCTGGTCAGCAGAGCAGGGTGATAACAGGAGTGTGGATGTTCTGGTAGCAACCGACCATTTCACTAAATTAGCCTACGCTTTTCCCTGTAAAAACCAGTCTGCGAAGCAGGTTGCTCATCACTTATGGAACGGTCTCTTCTGTGTTTACGGATTCCCTAGGCGTGTGCATTCGGATCAAGGTCCGAGTTTTGAGAGTAAATTGATGAAGGAGTTGCTGTATATGGCAGGTATTAAGAAATCACATACCACTCCATACCACCCTATGGGAAACGGAATCACCGAACGCTTCAACAGAACCTTAGGGAACATGATAAGATCCTTACCTCCCCAGTCCAAAGCAAAGTGGCCGCTGTCTTTGCAAATGCTGACATTCTGTTATAACTGCACCGTTCACGAGACCACAGGCTTTGCACCTTTCTATCTGATGTTCGGGAGAGTCCCACGTCTTCCCATCGATGTGATGTTTCAACATGTTCTCAGGGATGATACTGTTGTGAAGCATTCAGATTACGTATCCAGGCTTAAAAGTGACCTTGGTGAAGCTGCAAAAATTGCACAGAAGCACAGTTCTACTGAGCAAGCTTGGCATGCAAAGATCTACAATCGGAAAGTGAAGGGATCACCTTTGACTGTTGGTGACAGAGTCCTTCTGGCGAATCGAGGTGAGCGTGGCAAACGGAAAATTGCAGATAAGTGGGAGTCCAATCTCTACGAAGTGATGTCAGTAAGGTCACCGATTAATGTCTATCGGATAAGGGACACCGAAACAGGCAGAGAAAAAACTGTGCACAGGAATCTTTTGCTCCCTGTTAACTTTCTGTACAAAGATGATGGAACCGCTTTACCATCTCAGTCTCATTTTATAGATTCAACCTCAGACTTGCCTGATCATCCTGACAGTGATACAAGAACAGCTCATTGGGTTATGCAGTCTGATCAGCCCAACTACCCTGAAAATGACACTGACTCAGAGGCTTTGTCTGAAGTTCAGTGTTCTTTGGATGTCCAGAAATCCAACTCAAAAGCAGACTCTGTTACCTGTGGCAGCTCTGTATCCACTGAACAGGCCAGTGACATTCCACATTTGTTGGATAATGGATTACCTCTTGGCGGTGAGTTAGACCAGATGTCCAAACAGCACTCCTTGGTTACGCCAGTTTTTCCATCTTCACAAGTAGACAATAATCCTGTTCCGGATACAGTTGACCCTGTAGTTTGCACTCAACCAGAAAACATTCAATCAGACACAGTCAGAACTAGGGCTGGTAGGACCATTAAACCTCCACAAAGATTGATCTGTGAGATGAATAATCAGTTTGTGCATGATTCATCACCTTCAGTGATTTCTCTTTTTGATGTGGTGAAAAACCTTTTTCATGGGTAAATATGTATGGTTGCGAGTTTGATTTTTGCCATTTTGAGTTGATATTTTCAACTGATCTTTTCAACTAAGATGTATTTTTCAATCCTTGAATTGTGTATGTGAAGAGAGGTGTTTAGGGCATCTCTTTAGTCTATGTTTAGTCTGGATTTCGGTACCGGTCCATTCTTGCATACCTCTTATGGAGGAATTTTGTAATAGATATTTACGCTGAAATGTGACAAGGTAATTTTCTTGTTTTAGTATTCTTTACCTTTTTCTGGTTCCTGTGTTCTTAAGCTTCCCTACTGTACAGACGCTTCCCCAGTTTAGCATAATTTAAGGGGGGTGCATGTAACGGATTGGAAAGGGATGTTAAATTATTGCATAAATGGTGACAGCGCCATCTATGTGGTGCGTGATGTGATTTAGTGTGTGGAGTAGGGACTGCCCACAGCAGAGTTAATGAAGCATTGCTGTGGGTAAGTTGCACGTTTTTTGCGGTCTGAGAATTACCATTTATAAGTGTCCAAGACACACAAATATTTGCTTTATTGTGATTGTATCTTTCAATTAATATGTTGGGACTCTGTTAAGCTTTGTTTGGCGTTGAGTGTGTTGCTCAATATTGAGTTATAGCGCGTTTATATTACGAGGCCTGATTGCAATCAATTTGTGTGTTGTCTTGTGTTTTATGTAGAAATGGTTTCTTCTTTCTTTCCCTTCTTCTTTCTCTGAATCAGTGAAACCCTATTACACACTGTCTCCATTGTGCAGGTATGTTGTTAAATGTTTGTGTTAAATTGCTTTATTCAAAATGAGTTACTCAAGTTCTCCGCTAGGTGGGGATGTTTCCCTTAACTCTGAGTTTAATTGTATTGCGCTGTAATTCATCGAGGATCTTCATTCATTGATTTGTGATTTATAATTAATTGAAAATGTGTGTCGTCTATATTCAACCTGTTACAACTGAAACACTATACGATCACAAAGTTAAAAAGAATTTAAGTGACCGAATTAAAAAAGGAGAACTGTTTTCAAATAAACAGAGCAGAGTTAATGAAGCATTGCTGTGGAAATGGTTTCTTCTTTCTCTGAATCAGTGAAACCCTATTACACACTGTCTCCATTGTGCAGAAAGCAGACCGCCCAGGCAAGACCGTCACATATGACTTCAAAATTCCATCCTTCATTTTCTTCTCCACTCTCAGAGGGACATGGTTGCATTTTTTACCTCTTGGAAAATGGAGTCATCTTGTTTAAGTGTCTGCAAGATTAACTGTTTATTTGTTGCAGGTATACGGTAGTGAGACTTAAAGGAACAGTTCACCCAAAAATGGAAATTTTGTCATCATTTAAGTACCCTCACATTGACCAAAACCTGTATGACTTTCCATCCCTTTTATGGTACCATGCACCTTAAAATGAGATCATATGATTTTTAAACTATATTCAAAGTACACTGAAGACGTGACAGCTTTTTGTTAGGAGCAAACCAAAATTATCTTAACTAAAATGGTTCTTCACTTAAAAATAAATAAATAAATAAACATCATTCCTTAATATCACTCAAGCTTGCAAACAATAAAAGCCTGGTGCCTCACAATCACTCACAATACACACACGAGGAATAGAGTGCATGACTACCAGTAGAAAGCACTTATTGTATGTCAATTTATGCTGGCAAAAAGTTTAAAATTCCAAACAGGGCAAGTAAATGATGAAAGAATTTTCATTTTACAGTGAACTATGGCTTTAAAATGCACTCATGGGTAGCAAGAATTCCACTAACTTACTGCTCCCTATTTCTTCATATTTTCATGCTGCGGTCTTCCTGTGTGTCATGTAGAGCTGCTCTGCAGTGCTTCTGAAATCAGTTTCTCCACTTAACATCATAACAATGTTCTCTTTCATTTGGGCCAGCAATCTCCTCTTTGTCTCCTGCAGAGCTCTCTGAGGTCCTGTATAGCTACTGCTGCTGACCTAAACACACTTTTATTGATTTATCCCATGAGGTGGAAGAACTATGATTAGCAGTGTTTGATGGATGGATGTCAGGTTATGCAAACATTAAGTGCTACATACTGTTTCACTGCCATTTTATGAACTGGATTTTTATGCAGGACCGCTAGCAATATAACATGTAACATACACAAGGTGCTTGAAAGATTATGATGATGATGATGATGATAATTGTATGTATATACTGTACTTATGTTCTAAAACAACAGATTTATAATATCAATTTGCAGGTCATTAACATAAATGTATATAAATATATATCTTTATAGGAAGTGTTTGGAATTTAAAAGGATAGGCAAACACTAGAGTTTGTAGAGAGGTGCTTTAGAACATTTTTGACAGCATCATTTAAACATCGCGCTCTTTCTAAGCTCATTTCACAGGCCCCTTGACCATCAAGGTCTCAACAACAATGTAATCGTTGGCTGAAACGTCAGAGAAAGTGTCTGATGTTTTAGTGATTTTCTTTTCTTTTTTAGTTTTAATATTTTAAGCCACTTTTCTTTAACCCCCTGTATGTCCTCAGGAGGCATTGATGGCGTCTCACTCCAACTGGGGAGTTTATTGGATCCCAATCCTCTCTTCTCTGGCTGGTGCTCCTTTTTGTGGTTGTGTCATCGCACATATCAATGTCTGGGCATCCTCTTCTTTTACTTGCTATCGATCCAATAATAGGAACATTACATCTGGACATTTTCGTTTTGAAATGTTTGATAAGAATTTTTTTGATTAATAAATCAAAGAATATTTATTCAACAGCCTGAATTTAAACTGATACACAAAAACGCACACACATACTCATTACATGCACGTTGAGGTGTCTGTTATAAATTAGGCTGCCACCAGTGAAAAGCTCTGTTCAATTTTTCCTCTATTTCTATTTTTGAGTCCTAATCTGCTGGTTTTCTTTGAAGTGGACACTGTTGTGCTAATGTGTGAGTCTCTTACACAATCCCCCCCAAAAAATAAAAATAAATCACACACATTGTGCTACCTGAATTTGGATCTTTGAAACACTGTCTAAATGTTGAGCATATTTGTCTTGTTAGAACACAGTCCCCAAACTCATTAACACATCACTGTAGTGCCTTGTCTTCAAAAATAAGCTGTGGGGGCTGTTTTTCCATCCCTTTGGGCCTGAAACATATTGTAAACCAATCGACACATACATATCTGGACAAAAAAGGTCTACGTAGGGCAACTAATGGGACAAATACAAAGGACTCTGGGTAAAATGTGCAGTGAGAGGGCTGATGGGAAAGCCCTGTAACTCATTATGCCCCCACCCCATCTGCTGTCCACCTCTGCTCCCTCCAGTCTGGAAGACAAGAGATTCACTTTCTCTGTCTGCTGCACCTGAATTTCTCTCCTCTCTCTCTCTCTCCATTTAGACATGCTGCTTTAATCACAAAAAGACCCATTAAAACAGCAGATGCTGAAAATTAAGACATTATTTAAATGACTGTTGCAGTGAGAACAAGGGGTGGAGGGAGAAGGAGAGAAAAATAAGAGAGATGCACAGACAGATAAAGAGAGGAGGGGGTTACGAAATTAATTAGCCGGGTTTCTTCTGCGTTGTTGCACTTGTCTTTGTTGATATTTTCTCTGTCATTTCTTTTTTTTAAGCTTATTTTAGGAATGTTCATTAGTGTCTGCTGGACGCGTTGTGTGTGTGTGAATGAGCGAGAGAGCGAGTTTGGGGAGACTCTTTTGTTTGTTTTAATGATTGAGTGAGCTGAGATCTTCATGCTCATTACAGCACTTCAAACACTGTTACTCATAATCAGGAGAAAGGAAAGACAGAAAAATAAAAGAAGATAAAAATCCAATGATAAACTGCCCAGGGAGTCCACTGCCCTACGGAGAGCCGTCCAGTACTCCTTCTCTCCCCATCTCTGTTCCCATGCTCTTGGCTCTCAGAGTTTAAATGGGTTGGACTGAAACTAGGCCGCTGCCTCTCAATTAACATCTCATTAGCTTTACATCACCCAAGCCATCACCCTCCAGCCTGCGGCCCTCTCTTTCAAAACAACAAATGTTTATCATGCTCAGGCAACATTCCTGACAGCAAATCTTTCAGTTATTGTTTCTGAAATGTTTGAACTCTGAGGCTGTGCAGTGTGGGTGTGTAATTTGAGAACATGCAGCGGTCAGATGAAATAACTCCTTTGGTAAACATTCCATTCAATCATGTTATAGCTCTGTTATAGCTCTGCTGTACAGGTCACACAAACTCATGTCCGACATAGAAACACACTGATTAATCTGCCTGTATTGCATTGCATTGACCAATAATGATGCCTGTGCTTGGCCGAATAACAGAAGTGGAAATACAACCACCATTTAGTTCAACAATTTGTGTATGTGTCATTTACCATCATTAAATTGGTAAATAAATAAATGATAGCGATGTAACGATGTACACCGAGCCGTATGAAAATCGATGAAGATTTGTGTCGAAGTCGGTTGAGATGCTAAATAAATCGTGATACATTTGGGGTGGGTGTATTTATGAATATCTCTGAGAGGAACTGACTGTCTTCACAAAAGTTTAGATGGTATTTTCTTTTCATCTTGCCTCTGTATGATGCATTTTAAAGTAGTGTTTATAAGCACAGTGCCACCTACTGTAAGAGACAGAATTTGCATTCCCATTCAGGCTGTTTGCTGTTATGTAGTTCTATGAAGCATAATTTCACAAAGCTAAATTCAGACCATTCTGTATGTGCTTAAAATGCATTTTTCTGTACAAGGTGCAAATGTGGACATTCTGATCTTTCTTAGAAAAAATAAATAAATAAAAAATAACCCAACCCTAACTGGGGAAAAAAAATCCAAGCTAGGAAAGAGCACAGGCAAAGCATTTGCTTCTTTTTTATATGAAGATATTTCTTTTATTTCTGTTATTTATTTTATTTATCTGATTGGGAATTTGTTTTCAAATGTACATTACTGTTCGTTATTTGGCCAAAACATATTAAATTTCACAAAGGAATTGTGAGCAATTTTGTCCTGAGAATAATGTATTTAGTTGATCATAAAAACCTAATTTGTTACATCTTTATTTTCAAAATTACATTAAAATAGAAAATTATTATTTTAAAAAGCTCTCATTAAAATTCTCATTAAATTGTATTACACTACTATATAGAAGATAGTGGCCATTGGCTCATATAATGCTGAATGGTTAAACAATGAATCATTAATTGACAATTATTTTGTTCAACCAATGCTACAAGTAAAAAATGTGCTTTTACAACAATGAGAGCTGAATTGATGGGTTTATCTTGTACAGCACATTACACATACAACATACGAGTAGTGCTATAACACAAACACAACTGAGTTCTGATAAAAGAGAATGGAAAAAATGAAGCATACTGCGCAGTTTGGGACCATTTTGTCTGTAAAGATGATGCAATTCGAGTAATACAGCATCACATTTCAATAGCAGCAAGATCACACAGCGCACATGTAGGATGATCACAAAAGACACATGTGAACCGTGTTTTTGTCACCAACGGCAATATGTCATGTCTACTGGGTCGCTTGCATGATTTATGGCTTGTCAGATAATGGTTAATAGTGAAATAAGAAAGCGATTGGTTAAAACCCTCTGAAAACCCCATATTAGTCAAACCTAAATGCAATATCACAGTCTTTGTCCATCAGCTTTCTAATCTACAGGAGAAAAAGCGTCCTCTTTCTCGCATACACCCACACGAATGGCTTCACTGCCTGAGCTCCTTTTCTATTGCTCGATAGGATTGCTACACTTGAAAGAATCTGTACTCTCACTCACTCTGAGGACCCCTGCGAAATTACCCCCTCATCAGAGACTTTGCACCAGCCTCGCTCCTGATGCTGAGCAGCAATCAGGCCTTTCAAGCTCTCATCAGACAGTAATTTCACATCATCTTCTTCACACCACTGTACAGATTTAATGGGCTGTCCGCTGCCCAGAGAGAAACGGGGAGAGAAAGAGAGATCAGAGGAGGAGGCAGAAAGAGAAGGAAAAGGGGGGAGGGAGGAAGGTGATGAAGAGACGCCCTCCCTCAACGCGCTCAAACACTACACGATCTCCCAAGAGGGGGAGCAGAAGAGAGGGAAAGAAAGAGAAGAGAGGGAGAAATGGAGGGAGAATGAAGAATGAGAGGTTGGGGGGAAGGGAAGGGAAGGAAGCGGGAAAATGGCAGATAAACTAAAGACGACCTTAACCTAAGAAAAAAAAAAGAAAAAAATTCCACACATTCCCCAAAGGCCTTGGAAATCTCAAAAGAACACACTTCAGATTGTCTTCCCCGCTACAGTCACCTGCACATAATCATAACTGTTACTCTCTCACCTCAGTGGCCAATCACACCTGTAATTCATTCCAATAGCTATGTGTCTTAAAATAGCTTTGTCAATCACTCACCAGTTCAAATAATCAACGGGAAATCGTTTCGAGTCCTGAGTGTTGTTGCAGACATCATATAAAGCACCATTTGCACGTAGCCCTCGCCCCATATCCCAATTAACAGCATTATCAGCATTCAGAGCAACCGAGCGTTTCGTGACTTAAGTGGCTCTTTTCTCGCTGCTTCCGAGGTTCATAGAAGCGGAGATTACATGCTGTAGCTTAATCCTTCGATCAGTCGGGTCTACTGTACTGACCTGACAAAACCACAACTGAGAAACTTGTGAGGCAAAAAAGAGCAATGGCTTTTTGTCTTGGGCGGATTGTGAAATATCGAAAATGCAGTGACAGCTAGGAGTGAAACAGCATTTAAATTCAAATGGAATGGTCATTACTTTCTCTCTAGCTCACTTGTCTTTTCTTTCTTTCTCTGTCCTTTTCACCCCGCTTTGGTTTGTCAGAGCAGAAATGAAAGGGCAGAAACTTGCCGGGGCTAAACAGGCTCAGTTTTGAATAACAAAGTGGATGGACATTTGGCATCACAATTCACTCTTGCAAAGACTCAATTACTTCCCCCTCATTAGTAGCAACTGTTGAGACCTATTTTTCTCACTCTCCCGTTCTCACACATATACACATATACACTCACAACTTAAATTGGCTGTAATTCAGCTTGTTTTTGGTCTTAAAACAAGGTGCTTTAAATCGGAGTACTGCCAAACATGTTGCACTGGCCGAGAGTTGTGTTTTTGCCACATATTTTTAATCAGTAAAAAGCCAGATGGCATTAATATGTGTGTCTGTAACGAGTGGCTCACACAAATCTAAGAATTTAGCCCTGAACAACCACAAACGGACATCATTCAGCACGCTGTGAGTCCCGAGGGTCTTCGGATAGGGCTGTTGGGACAGGTCAAGGCAGAAACGAGAGCCATGTGTCTCTGTCAGCAGAAGTGTGGATGGATAGGGGAGGTCAGACTTCTCTCACTGGTCAGCATGTAGCTGTTTATTCACTAATATTCACACTCCTCACCATCTGTCAGCCAAATAATCTGTTGAAACGAGCCAAGATTTGTGTAATGCTAATGCAAGAAAAAAAGTAGTGTATTACATTTTGTCCAAAAATAATCAAGATAGCAAGAAATTAAGGGGTAAAATTCAGTACTTGGAGTGTTAAAGGAAAAAATAAAGATGTAAAGGTGTAATTCGATGGATTAGGATTACCAAAACTAATTCTAAAACGGTAACACTTTACAATAATGTTCCATTTGTTAACTATATTTAATGCATTAACTAACATTAACAATGAGCAATGCATTTGTTACAGTATTTGTTAATCTTTGTTAACATTAGTTAATAAAAATACAACTGTTTATTGTTAATTCATGTTAGCTCAGGTCCATTAAAAAATATTAACAGATACAACTTTTGATTTTAATAATGTACTGGTAAATGTTGGCACTCAACATTAACTAAGATTATTAAATGCTTTAGAAGTATTTTTCATTATTAGTTTGTTAACTAATGTAGTTAGCTAATGTTAACAAATGGAATCTTTTTGTAAAGTGTTACCCTTTAATCACTTAAGCAATTTACAAAACAGGAAAAACTACTGTGACAGAACTGTATTTTTTGTACTGCAATCTCTGTGTGTTGATATATGTTCATTTTATGTGACTTTTGCAGCAATAGACAAAATAATCAGACAGGACTGTTGCAATAATCAAAGCTGTAGCTTATTGCAATTCTGTTTTTCTATACAGTCTTGATAGCATGAAAGCACAATAAAAAAAAATCTGCCATATGCTCTAACCTACAGAAGGCAATTTGATTCGACTGCAAAGTTATAAAGAATCTGTACTGCAAAAGCTATAATATTGGAAGGTATTACGGGCCATTTTTCCCCTATGGAGTTACCTAAATATATTCAATATGAGATAGAAGTAAAGAGTGGAAATATTAAGAAAAGTAAAGTGGGCAAAAACACACATAGGAAAACAAGCAATTATTCAACTGACTGATCTGTAGCCTCCATGAAATTAATGTTGAAAGTATATTTAACTCGCAAATGCAGTATAGTGACAGATAAAGGTGGGAGAAACAGCTGTAGCGGAGTTGAAGAGGACCAGCTGACTATATTCATGGCAGTTTGAACAAGGTGCTTCAGTCAGACAATTTATTCTTCGTCTTAGAATGTTCAAAGCCCACATCCATATTCATACCAGCCAAGGGAACAAACAGTAAACATTGCAGAGTTATCATACAGTACATGTAATAACCGTCAAGACAGGATTGTGGGAGGTGTTTGCCAAGAATATCATGCTCTTTGTTCTTTCAAATGCATTGCCTTCCTTTTAATTCTCTTGACCACAATTAAAATATTCTGCAGCTTTTGTTCACCCACCTGCATACTCAAATCTCAATTCTGTCACTGATTATCTTCCATACCTGTTCTCTGCCATCAATATCCCACTGACCAACTCATTTAAAAAACAAAAAAAAGTTCTCAATATTTGTCGGACAGCTTAGCGATGCAAAATGCTGCTGCTTGACTTTTACTCAATCTGTATAAATTGTCTGTGCGCAGCTCTCTCCTTCAGCTTCCTGTGGTTGAAAGAATCACATTCACAGCACTGCTGCCGGTCCATGATATAGCCAACAGTCTGGCTGACCTATCAGCCATGATTCATGCGGTGTGGCTGCCGAGTTCAGCCCTGTCTGCTGTCTGGCTCTCCACATGAAGAGAACATATCTAGATCATCTTGAATCGAATACTTCTGCATTCAGGCTCCTTACCTAAGCAACGACCAAACAAAACCTCAGTTCACTCACTTGCACAAATTATAGCCAAATCTCATACCTAAACCAGCTCTTTCGCCTGTGCTCTATTTTCTCCACATAGTACTGTGATAAAAGCAATTATTGCATATAAGGATACATATCTATGATGACAGTTTTCATGTCTTGAGTGTCATACCTGGATTAAAAATAAAGATATAAAGAGGTGGTTCTGTGTCACCAAAAGGAAAAACAAAAAGACAATTCTTAGCTGGAATAATGCAAACACCACAACAACAGCCCGCCTTATACCAGAAAAAAAAAAACAGAAAAGAAAGGGACAGGCAGAGACACAAGGGTTCAAGGACAAGAAGCGTGTACTGTATGTGTATGTTGAGATCCTGGAAACTCCATTCACTTACATCCACTCAGATTATTGACTGCTTTTCCTGGTGTATTTGTCACATTTATCTCTTTCTGTAACTTTTATATGGTTACTCCTCCCTTCTAAGAAGACATATGATCAACAAATCTAATCAAACACATTCAAAGGCTGACTAAAAGGAATAATTACCTATAAATGCTCTTACCTAAATTGACCTAAAGGCTGTTAAAAAGGTCAGATTTCATTTAAAGAGCGCCTTGATTAGCAAAGCAACACAAAAACAAATCCATCTTCTCTAAATATGAAAGAAACCATCCCAGACAGGAACCTCAGAGAAGTATGTGTAGATGCATAACTCCTAAAGCCATATGATCGATGTGGCCTAGTTATTCATTAAAAGCTAGAATACGAAGCCGTCTCGAGATCAATTGTAAAAATGTGTGTTCTTTGTTTTTTCCTGGAGACAGCTACATCTCAGGTCTCGGGGTTCCCTTCACACTAGTAAACACATCTAGGGACTCACGTATGCACAACATCTATGCATAGCCAAACACACACATACACACTCACACACACCCTTGCCTGCTCTGTCAGCTGAACTGACAGCAGTAACGAGTTTCTTCTCCCCTCTTTTCTGCATAAGCCAACTGGCACCCACTCAAGGGAATTTTTCTGGCTGAATTGCGACCATTAATCACAATCTAGGGCAAGGAAGAGGCATGAGAGTGTATGCGGCAAGCCTGGATACTTTTAACACTGACTGGAAACAGGGAGAATAGAGGAAGTGAGGTACCTTACAATTCAGCCATTGGCTGAAGCTCAACAACAGACGATGTCGGAGTTTGTCACTATGAGCACAATTACCGCAAGAGGAACGGTGTCCCATCAATCATACTACAGACGGACGGACATTCACCCCCTCCTCTGCCTCTCAATAAATGATGCAAAAAAAAAAAAATCATAAGTCCAAAAACTGGAGCGCAAACTGTAATATTTACTTAGTTTTAAGGGAATTAATCATATTAATTCATTGTGAATCAGGTTATTTCTAGCTCAGGTTTTAAAAGAACTCGATCTGAGAATTCGAGGTCCACCTGATCAAAACTGACTTTGACTTTCAATAGTTTATACTTTTATCAGCTACTTGGCCAGCGAGAAGTTGATGTCAGTGTTTATTACCAAGTGAATATGTAAATTTTGTATTCTCCCTGGCCACGGGTGAAATACAGTTATGATTATTTGTGAGCTCTTAACAGAGGTAATTATTATGCGTAAGCTACGAGCTAAGGTAACAAGCAAGGATCNTGATGTAAGTGTATATTACCAATTGAATATGTAAATTTTGTATTCCCCCTGGCCACGGGTGAAATACAGTTATTAAATTACAGCTCTTGAAAGAGAGGTAATTATTATAAGTAAGCTACGAGCTAAGGTAGCAAGCAAGGATCTTTTGGCAATAGAGTTGACACAAAATTATATGGCACCAGACAATTGCTTAGTTATAAATGAAACATGAATTTTATTGGCTATTCTAGATCACATAAACTTAAGCTAAAACACACAAACATACAGTTCAGAGGAAGGAAAGTCTGTTAACGGAGTTCTGAGTTTCATAGTTCTCTCTCGTTTTCACGAGGGATGGGAATTCACCTTAAGAATTCACAGAGCAACGAATCTAAAATTCACCAGTTCAGCAGACCATAGAAATGTTGTTTACTTGCGTTCCGCTGGTTGACAGCTGAGTTGGCTCCGTGATTGCTGCGGGCTTCCTGGAGGTCTTTGAGGGAAACCCCGTCACTGACGCGTCGGTGACGTCAGGATGACGTCTTTTGGGAAACCCTCGTCGGTTTGTGATGACGCAGAGTCTTAGTGTGCAAGCAATCTGCTGAGAGTCTTAGACTTTCAAGTTTGTTGACGATTTCAACGAAGTATCACTGAAGTGTTGAGTTTTAGTTTGCTGGTCGCTTTTGATGGTTAAAGTGAGCATGCGTGCAGGTGCTCTAACCAGCGACCAGCGAGCGCGGGGATAAGTTGCAAGCCCCTGCTAACAAAAACCCGTGGATCTGGTCTGCCTTCGGGTTTGCTCTGTGGCATAAGTCCGTCCCCGACGCGATCTTCCAATCGACTTATTGCGGGGCGGAGCGTGCATACATTAACAAGAAGCTTTAATTCATCACATGAGGACACCTATAATAATATGTTGATACATCTATAAAGTCTCTTAAATGCAAATATTGTACATACTATTAAAGTACTTCATTTCAACCTTCTGCATTTCTGGTTTTCATTCGTTCAAGATTAAAATTCACATATTACACACATTTTAATAAACTTATTTCCTAAAAAGGGTAATAAAAAACACTGATTAAATTTGCACAGATTACATGAAACACGTCAAGCATATATATATACACATACAACCTACTATTTGTAATTCTATGCTCTGATCATTTTATACTTTCAATGATTTGCAACGATTGTCAAACGAAATCTTGTCTCTTTCCTTGGAATGCGGGGGAAAAGTGTCGAGTTCTTCGGTCACTATCAGTTCAGCTCTGGGCATCTGCTGGAAAGTCTTCTGCTGGACAGGGAGCCATAAAATTGTCTCTTTTGTTGACCGGAGTTTAGCAATTTATGCGTCCACTGGTCATGAGTGTATTTCTATCTGCTCTTTGCAAGCCCGTAAAACCATTTTAAGCACCGTTAAAGTACTGTCCTTTTAGCTTATCTTGAGATATAGCCAAACAGTACAGGAAATGCTTCACCTTCAATGATCCTGCATGAGTTTTATGACTGCAGATGGCTGGGGAAACGAACCTCAAAAGCCTTCCCTGGAATGTGCTGGTTTGATGTGTGTGTCTCCATCATGTAGGTGGGTCTTGGAGACAGATCCTACAGGAGTATATTACAATTCGGCTCTTCCGGTCTTTATAATGGCAGTGAATGGGTGTTTTGGGTGTTCCAAAAGAAGTCAAATAAAGCGCATCCATAATAAAATGTGCCTCACACAGCTCCGGGGGATGAATAAAGGCACCCTGTAGCAAATCCATGAGTTTTTGTAAAAAAAATATCCATATTCAAAACATAATAACTTGAATCTAGCTTGCGCTAACAGTCGCCATGCGTTCATTCCGACGGATGATGTAGGCGTAGCGTTAGCTCTGGTGAGAAGTGACGAATGCGGAAGCGCAGAGGAGAGAGCAGAACAAAACACTGGTCACGAATTACAAAACAAGGATTTGTAAAGAAAATTGTCGGAGGATTTTGATATAAGCCAAGATGAGATTGGTTTTCCTTTGCTAAAGTAAAGAAACTTTGCTTCCTTTAATCCTGTAAACAAACGTTGGTTTTCACGAGACTAGCATATTCTCACCGGACCTACGCTACGCCTTACGTCATAGCGCGTACGACAGTTAGCGGAAGCTAGAGGTTATGGTTTATAAAGTTTTAAATATGGTTATTTTTCTTACAAAAACGCATCGATTCGCTTCAGGATGCCTTTCTTCAGCCCCGGAGCTGTGTGAGGCACTTTTTATGATGGATGGATGCTCTTTATTGGACTTCTTTTGGAGTTTTGAAAAATAACACCCATTGACTGCCATTACAAAGCTTGGAAGAGCCAGGACGCTTTTAAATATAACTCCGATTGTATTCGTCTGAAAGTAGAAAGTCATATACACATAGGATGCCCTGAGAGTGAGTAATTCATGGACTAATTTTCATTTTTGGGTGAACTAACCCTTTAAATTCTTCTTCCTCTAGTGGTAACTAATGGTCAGCTAGACTGGTTATTTTAAATTTGATTTATCAGTATTAAACTATTGTTTTGCCAAATGTGAGTTGTTTAGTGTCTGTTTGAGCATATGCTGCAAATGTGCTTTCCCTACAGGGATAAATAAATAAACTGAAACAGTATATATGTGTCCCTGCAGCACAAAAGCAGTGTTAAGTCGCTGGGGGATATTTGTAGCAATAGCCAACAATACATTGTATGGGTCACAATTATACATTTCTCTTTTATGCCAAAAATCATTAGGATATTAAGTAAAGATCATGTTCCATGAAGATATTTTGTAAATTCCTACCGTAAATATATCAAAACTTAAAGTTTGATTAGTAATATGCATTGCTAAAAAATTCATTTAGACAACTTTAAAGGCGATTTTCTCAATATTTAGATTTTTTTGCACCCTCAGATTCCAGATTTTCAAATAGTTGTATCTCAGCCAAATATTGTCCGATCCTAACAGACCGTACATCAATGGAAAGATTATTTATTCAGCTTTCAGATGATGCATAAATCTCAATTTCGAAAAATTGACCCTTATGACTGGTTTTGTGCTCCAGGGTCACACATACTATATATCACGTTCAGCGATGGTTTCTGTATGATGATTTGAGCGGTGCTGTATGGCTCTGCAGATCGGTATCGTTGGACGAACCGGCGCTGGGAAGTCCTCGATGACTCTGTGTCTGTTCCGTCTGCTGGAGGCGGCGGATGGAGAGATCGTGATCGACGAGGTGAAGATCTCTGAGATCGGCCTTCACGACCTGCGCTCCAAACTCACCATCATCCCTCAGGTCGGGCTTTTGGGTTTTCTTCAGCTTGGTTGGCTGTAAAGCATCTGTTTTAATTTAAGCCCAGCTTGGGAATGGCGTTTACTGCTGTATTAGTGTTGCGCTCGTGATGGGTCAGCAGAAAAAGCTCATTTCCCCATTCAGAGCCATAAAGCAGTTGATAGTGATTTTGATGCCAAAGCACCTTCAGGCTCACTAAACGCTGCTAATTAGCTTGTTATAAGCTAATGGTGTCCAGATTATTAACATTGAACTTTTTCCCCAGTGTTTGTTTTCTCTAGTAAAACCTGTTCTTAACCTCATTTCACCTTTTAACACTTACTAAAATGCTGCAGTGTGTTTTGAACTTTTGTTCAAATTTTTTGTTGTTGTTGGTGTTTATTACAATATTTACAAATTTTAAAATATATTAGTTAAACTATATATATATTATGTTGTTACATTTTCTTTTTTATTCATTTGCATTAAATAGCTGAACAGTATGCTGCTTATTCATTTAATGACTTACTTTTTATTAAATTAATAAATTTTTAAATGTATAATTATAAAATTGAATTTTATATGTATCAATAATAACTTATTTTACGTGGGACATCTATATTCATAAACAATACAGCATTGTTAAATATTGAGTTTAATTAAGTTAAAATATGATTTTTTAAAATCAAATATTATAATGTTGTTACATTTTAAGTTTATTAATTTGAATTAATAGCAGGAAAACTGTCTTATACGATTTCATTTATGATAATTTATTTATAAAACATTTTATATATTATAATACATAGCTTTTATTACTGTGAAGCTATATATTCATAAACAAAACAGCATTAGTTAAATATTGAGTTCAATAAAGTTAAATATATATTTTTGAATCAAATATATGTTAATGTTGTTATATTTTATTTTGTTTTTTATTAATTTGCAATCAATAGCAGGAAATGTGATGCTATGTTATTTAATTAATTTATTATTTAATAAATAATAATTTTAACAATAATTATACTCAACTCTAATTATTGTTGAGTTTTGCCATTCACATGAATTCATGCTGAAGATAAATAAATGCTGTTTTTCTCTGAATATAAGTTGATTTTGAATGCGCATGTTTCACATCTCACAGTGTCTTGTGTGACTGATTGTAGGAGCCCGTCCTGTTCTCCGGGACTCTGCGGATGAACCTCGATCCCTTTGAGAAATACAGCGAGGAAGACGTGTGGAAAGTGCTGGAACTCTCTCATCTGAAGAAGTTTGTCAGCAACCAGCCGTCCAAGCTCGAGCTGGAGTGCTCCGAAGGAGGAGAAAACCTCAGGTGCAGTTAGAAATAACACAGCAATATGCCTGTGTGCATTACATCACTGTATACTCTCAGTAAAATACTCAACTGCTGCTGTGTGGTCGTTTCTTAGGTTTTTGGTTTTTTAGAATTTATTACTTCATCGAAATGGAACAAAACTTGGGAAAGGTTTTGGCGCTTGCTGTGTGAACACATAAAAACAACTTTGGACATGATTCAAAAAGGTTAAATGGTTTTGAATAATAACACATTTCGCGGTCAAAAATACAGTATTGGAAAGGAATAGGAAGCAAATGTCATCTAGTAGAAACCTTTTTTTGTGATATCAACCTCAATTTGGAGCACAACTTGTTTAGATTAATGGCTTTCCTTTTCATGCAGTTTTAGCGTTAAACATGTTTTGGGAGATATATTTCATATACAATTTAAAATAGTATTTTTCTGCATTTTTTCATAATTATAAACTCCTATAACTTTGAATTTTTTAATAATCTGCCAAGTGTCTTCTTTAAAAAGAGACCAATACTTAAGTCCGTGCTCCAAAACATTCAAGATTTACAGCCTTTTAAATCGGAAATTTCATTTTCAGGTGTTCAAAAAGTGGTTAACAGGTAATAAATGGATCATAACTATTCCATAAATATAATTTAGTAGCATAATATATTAAATAAAAAACATTATCAGACTAAATATAGTAGAAATTATGAATTAATTAATGTGAGCAGCAGCAGAGAGTGCTAAATCATCTAGCCCTAGTTCATGCATGATTTGGTTCTCTATGTTTGGCTGTAAGTGTGTTGCATTTTGAGCGTATGTACAGTACTGTATGTACGTCTAGCGAGTTCTGAATCCAGTGTGTGTTCAGTGTGGGTCAGAGGCAGCTGGTGTGTTTGGCGCGAGCTTTACTGAGGAAGACCAGGATCCTGGTCCTGGATGAAGCCACGGCCGCGGTTGATCTGGAGACGGACGATCTCATCCAGTCCACCATCCGCACGCAGTTCGAGGACTGCACCGTTTTCACCATCGCTCACAGACTCAACACCATCATGGACTACACCAGGTACCTCTCGTTTCTTACTCTGTTCCAGCTGCTGAGTCCAGAAATACTGTCTGTTTTGATGGAGCAGGTCACACTTTTTCTCACAAAATGTGATGCATTTTGTTGTATTTTTGCTTTTGATGACAATTTTACAACTATCTGTTCAATGCTCAGCCTTTATCACAAGTATGAATGATTCGGAACACATTATTTTATGTCTAATCTCTATTTTTCCACTTTTCATTAGTTTTTTTTGCAGATTTTAAGTTAAATTATACATTTTGAATACTCCTTTTTGTCATTTTTGACATTTGACTGTGTTGTTTTTATAAGAGCATTAAAGCTGATTTGAAAAATCTTAATTCTTATTTTGTGAAAACCCCCCCAAAAAACTGTGAGATTAAAGGTTTTTATTGATGTTTGATCTCAGCATCAAACATATATAAGATATAGTTTAGTCCAATTCTGAGGAAATCAATTCTTACAATTTCTTACAATTGCGAGTTTATATCTCACAATTCTGACTTCATTTCTCAGAATAGAGTTTATCACATAATTCTGACTTTATTTCTCAGAATAGAGTTCATATCACACAATTCTGACTTTATTTCTCAGAATTATACGTTTATATCTTGCAATTCTGATGGTATTTCTCAGAATAGAGTTCATGTCACACAATTCTGACTATTTCTCAGAATAGAGTTTATCACACAATTCTGACTTTATTTCTCAGAATAGAGTTCATATCACACAATTCGGACTTTATTTCTCAGTATTATACGTTTATATCTTGCAATTCTGATGGTATTTCTCAGAATAGAGTTCATATCACACAATTCTGACTATTTCTCAGAATAGAGTTTATCACACAATTCTGACTTTATTTCTCAGAACTACGAGTTCATACACACAATTCTTACTTTATTTCTCAGAATTATACGTTTATATCTTGCAATTCTGATGGTATTTCTCAGAATAGAGTTTATCACATAATTCTGACTTTATTTCTCAGAGTAGAGTTCATATCACACAATTCTGACTTTATTTCTCAGAATAGAGTTCATATCACACAATTCTGACTTTATTTCTCAGAATTATACGTTTATATCTTGCAATTCTGATGGTATTTCTCAGAATAGAGTTCATATCACACCAATTCTGACTATTTAGCAGAATAGAGTTTATCATAATTCTGACTTTATTTCTCAGAATAGAGTTCATATCACACAATTCTTACTTTATTTCTCAGAATAGAGTTCATATCACAGATTTCTGACTTTATTTCTCAGTATTATACGTTTATATCTTGCAATTCTGATGGTATTTCTCAGAATAGAGTTCATATCACACAATTCTGACTGTTTCTCAGAATAGAGTTTATCACATAATTCTGATTTTATTTCTCAGAATAGAGTTCATATCACACAATTCTGACTTTACTCAGAATAGAGTTCATATCACACAATTCTGACTATTTCTCAGAATAGAGTTTATCACAATTCTGACTTTATTTCTCAGAATAGAGTTCATATCACACAATTCTTACTTTATTTCTCAGAATTATAGTTATATCTTGCAATTCTGATGGTATTTCTCAGAATAGAGTTCATGTCACACAATTCTGACTATTTCTCAGAATAGAGTTTATCACAATTCTGACTTTATTTCTCAGAATAGAGTTCATATCACACAATTCTGACTTTATTTCTCAGAATAGAGTTCATATCACACAATTCTTACTGTATTTCTCAGAATAGGGCTGGACGATATGGCCAAAATTTATATAAGAGATATTCTTAATTGCGATCGAGTACAGTATAATTCCGAAATCGATATTGAACAGCATTTATTTGAATTTGAATCTTTTGTAACATTATAAATGCTTTTATCATCACTTTTGATCTATTTTAAGCATCCTTGCTAAATAAAATTTTTAATTTCTATAATTTCTTTCCCAAAAAATTAATAAAAATTATACTGAATGGAATAGTGTATAATGTTACAAAAGTTCTTTATTTCAGATAAATGCTGATCTTTGGATCTTTCTATTCATCAAAGAATCCTGAAAAAAAAATTCCTCAACTAAATCAATTAAATAGTGATAATCAGAAGATCATCATATTAGAATAATTTCTGAAGGATAATGTGACACGGAAGACTGGAGTAATGATGCTGAAAAATTAGCCATGTATGATCACAGGAATAAATTACATTTAAAATCTATTAAAATAGAAAGCAATTTTAAATAGTAAAAAATATTTCAACATTTTACTGTTTTTGCTTTATTTTTTATCAAATTAATGCAGCCTTGGTGAGCAGAAGAGAATTCTTTAAAAAAAAAAATATAACAACAACAAAACCTGGAAATGTTGCTGAAGACCAAGGTTATTATAGTTTTGCATTTTTAAATTTGTTTTATTTTAATATCGTTTTCAAATTTGCAATAAATTTAGTTTAGTTTTTATTAGTTTCATTATATTTTGTTAGTTTAGTTTAGTTTTTATTTTATTGTACACATTTTCATTTAGTTTTTAATAGTAGTTTTAGCTTTCGTAATTAGTGTATTAGATTGCAGATAACTTCCAGAGCGCAGGCCAAAGAAAGACTTAGGAAATTTAACCTTAGTGATGCAAACGTCTAGCGACACCAAATTAAAGCATGTTGAGATTGATTGGATGGTAAAAGTATACAAATACACACCAAAATGAAGCAGTCATGCCTTTTTAAATCTACATAAGTTGCGCTTACATTATATGTAAAACGCACTAGACTGAATGATAAATGTGTGTTGTGATATTTAATTTGAAAATAAATGTAGCTAATTTCTTTATATTATAGCCTATGTCTTTCATCTTATTTAACTATAATCACTGACGTGTCTTGCTCACTTTCCCGCGAACAAACGTGCATAAATAAGTGTGACTGATGAAATGCAATAATAATAGCGGAGCCTCAACATTGGATTTGCAGCGGTGCGCATTCTAGCCATTCGCGCTGCAGCTGAAGTGAAAGACAGCTTGGGAGCACTCGTTGCTCGCTTTCTGTAGCCTATATCATTTTATTTTTAAGATTTATTTTTAATGCTTCTGTAAAGGACTAACGGCCGCATAGCCTACACACTGCAGAGTTTAAGGGAGACAACAGTAACAGCACTTAACACTAAAGTCATATCTAAATATGTTCTTTTAATTTATGAAGAATTATAAGCGTGTGTATGATGCACATTTGTTCAAAAGCCTGGCAGAATGATCAGAAGATGCTAGGCAAAAGTTTGATGATACAGGAAGGATGCGCGTCTCGATCCTCTGTTGCGCTGCTTCTTGTCTATTTCTCTTCAAAGCACCAACTTAAAATTACTATTTTGGTTTGATTGCTTGTGTTACATGAGGAAATAAATCATTTTGCCTTACTGATGCAGTAGCCTATTTAATGCGGGTGCGGCTCAGGTCGCGGGGTCGGGTACAGAATTAAAATTGGTGCTGGCTGCTGTCGGATAACGGGTCGTGTGTTGTGTTGTGTAGCTACTGGATGCAGGTTTACCTAACAGCACCCGTGCAGGACTCTGCTTTAAACTGCTTTGCGTCTCTCCGTCAGATAACCTCACGTGCATGATGCGCCATTTACGGGGGCTTATTTAAAATGAAAACTCATTCTCTGCCAGCAGGAGGCGCTTTTAGAGTGATAAAACTGGTAATGTATATCGAAATATCGGAAATGTGTTTAAAAATCATATCACCATTACTGAAAAAAAAAATATTGCGATACATATTAATATTGAATTATTGTCCAGCCATATCTCAGAATAAGTCATATCACACAATTCTACCTTATTTCTCAGATTTATACGTTTATATCGCAATTCTGATGGTATTTCTCAGAATCGGAGTTCCTATCCACAAGTTCGATATTTCTCGCATAGAGGTTATCACATAATCTGACTTATTTCTCAGAATAGAGTTCATATGGGACACAATTCGTACTTTATTTCTCAGAATAGAGTTCATATCTCACAATTCGTATTTTATTTCTCAGAATAGAGTTCATATCGCACAATTCTGACTTTATATCTCAGAATTGCAACTTTATATCTCACAATTCAGAGAAAAAGTCAGAATCGTGAGATAAAAAGCAGCAATTAAATGTTTATTCTTTTTGTTCAGTGGTGTAAAGAGCAGCAAGAGATTTTCTCTGTTTTGTGGTTTGATTGACATTAATGAAGCACTTTAAGACTGAATGCATGGATCTAATATACTGATACACACGTGTTTGCATCTTTCTCAACTCTTTATATTCACTTAAGACATAAACACCTGTGTATACTCGCAAAGATGGCCATTTTGACACATAAGTGTGTCACATAAGGCGTGTGCACTGGTATTTCACCCACCGCTACATCGTTTCCATGAAGGCAGAGCGTGTGCACATGTTGAATTCAGTGCTTTTCTCTTGTGACAGAGTGCTCGTTTTGGACAAGGGAAAGATCGCAGAGTTCGACACGCCGACTAACCTGCTCGCTCAGAAAGGAATCTTCTATGGAATGGCTAAAGACGCGGGTCTGGCGTGAGCTCATATGCTGTAAGCCGCAGTGCCTTCACACAGTGTCTCACACACAACGCCAGTGAATGTAATGTGTCTCTGTTTTACTGCTGCATCCAGGATCTTTGGTTGTTTTTACATTATTGCTATTATTTTTGTTTTCTATGACTACAGTGCCACTGTTACTGAATGAGTCGTTTCATGATAAAGCAGTCTATTTTTGTACTGTATTATTTAAGTTGTTCAATAGGGAAGATTTCTGCTCAGTTACGTGTGAGATTCTTTTTGTAAACCAAATCTGTAAAAACTTGAATTCTGTTGCCAGAATTGGAGTATTGTTGCATTTATTAAAAAATTAATACTGTTTCTATGTGTATTTCGTAAGTTTTGTGTTTTCATTGCACTCATTTTCAGTGAGCTGATATATAGCAGGAAATTGTGCCACTTTTTTCTATATTTTAATAATTTAATAACTTATTTATTGTTAAAGCTATACATTCATAAACAATACAGAAGTTACTGTGTGCCATATATATATTTTTTATTTAAATTTTAGATATTTCATTTTTTTATTTTAATTTATAATTTATATATATTATTTAATAAATACTTGTTTACTGTGAAGCTATACATTCATAACAACAGGATTATGTTTATTACTGTTAATTTTCATAATTTTGACAAAACCTCATCTATGCTAAATAATAATGTAATAAATCATAGCATGATGGTTTTCACTACAGTGTTTGAAGCTCATAAACCTTCAGTTTCAGTGATGAAAGGCGCCTGATATAAAAAAAATATATGATTTTTTTCATTTTAATTACATTTTTTAATTTTAATAATTCAATTAATGACATGATGTTTTGATTAATAATCACAAAAAAAAAATATTACTGTGGAAAATACCCACACAAGATTGTTTAAAGATATGTTTGTGTTAAATGAGAAAGTATCAAGTAGGCATTACAAATCGTAGCTTTAGAAATATTGTATTTGATTCAACAAAATTTATTACACATAAACATTTAGGCTACAACGGCCTAACATAAACTGTGGAACATAAAAGAAGATAATTTGAGAAACATCTCAGTATGGTTTGTTCAACAATGAAAGTCATTGGTAACCAGAACAGCTTTGTTACCGACAGTCTTCAATATACCTTCCTTTATGTTCCACAAAAGAAAGGTTTGAAACGACACGAGGGATGTGAGAGTAAATAATCACAGAATTTAATTGTTTTTTGGTGATTCATTGATTCACACGATTCGTTCAAAACACAGATTCATTAAGAAATTGTGTGTTGCTCGGAGATGCACAACAGTTCTGCTGTGGCTTTAAAAGTAATATATTCTTTGCAAAATTGAGCAAAAACACAATATTGTGTTTACAATATAACACAATATCAACTTCTTATTTACTGAACTGTTATATAAAATCACATTTAAACTCGTGATATTCGTGACAAATCAGCACTCGTGTAATAGCCTACTGCTCTCGCTGCTCGTGTGATATCGTATGATATAAATACGAGACAAAAACACATACAGGGGCATTTTTTGGCACCAATATCTTGACTTTTAAGGCATAACTGCATTTATGGAGTTGTGGCCCTGCATCATATTTGTCAACAACCAACTATATGAAATGTAAGATGATGTACAGGTCTGTGGGTGGGACCAGTGCGTTAAAATATTTAATATTTTATAATTAATGAATTAAGTTAACATGTAAATGGACATCCCTAATATTATATATATATATATATATATATATATTATTAATATATATCTATATTATATAATATTGTTAATTATGATATATTGTATTACAGTTTAATATATTATTTAATAAATAACTATGACAGCTATAAATTCACAATACAGTATTTATTTAGTTATTTATTATATATATAAAAATAAGTCCAGGGGAAAGGTGAAAATAAAAGATGAAATCCCGTATGATCCCATATTGATTACTAACATTTAATACTAATTTCTAAAACAGCATGACAGATAGATGACTGTTCACTAAAATACTCCTAAAATCTCTTCATGGGTAATGAATGAACAGAGTGAACTGAAGTGGATTTGAGCTGAATTCAGCCTCCAGTGCTTGTGTTTGAGTGTGTGTAGATCTTAACAGACCACTAGAGGACGTGTCTCGGCATCATCATGTCGTCTGTAATGAAGCACACGCTGCCTTTCTGATTCTTGAACTGAGTCTCAACAGAGACAAACCTTCTCTAATGCTGTTCATGATGGAATCCCCTCTCTCCGAGGACACTTTAGCAACAGGCTTGAACACACGTCATGTTGAACTGTTGAGTTAGCTTTGCAGGAGTAGAATTGAATTAATTTGTCTTCTACTGAACATGGTTGTTTTGCTGTGCTGCATCTCATCATTTCATCAGTCCAGTCTCCATTCACATTCATACTGTACGCTCCTCTAACACTAACAGTGTAGCTGTCACTGTAACAGACAGGACTTATAACTTGTAAAGAACTGGGGATGTGAGGCATAATAAGAGTCCACGAGTAAGAGGTGGATTGATGGTGTGTCCCGCTGTTAAAGAAATAGTTCAGCCAGACATTAAGTGCTCATCTCAATCACAGCCCTGTATCATGGATTTGTTTCTTCATCAGGTTTGTAGAAATGTAGCACTGCATCAGTGTCTCAGCAATGGATGCTCTGCGCTGTGTGAATGTGTGCTGTCAGAATGAGAGTCCAAACTGCTGATAAAAACATCACAATAATCCACAAGTAATCCACAGCACTCCAGTCCATCAGTTAACATCTGGAGAAGACAAAAGCTGAAACACATCCAGCACTAAGAAGTTTTTAACTAAAATCCGAGGCCATAATCCATAATAACGCTTCCTCCAACGAAAAAGTGTTCTGGTGTGAATCAGGAGAGAAATCTGCACAGATCAAGCAGCGTTTAAACAGCTCTAAACACATATGTGGCTGGATTTTGATGTGAGAGACAACAGCAGATGCACTTTTTCACTGGAGGAAGAGTTATTATGGATTATGGACTCAATGTATTTTAGATAAAAGCATCTTAATGCTGGATTAGTTTCAGCTTTTGTCTTCTCCAGATGTTAACTGATGGACTGGAGTGCTGTGGATTACTTGTGGATTATTGTGATGTTTTTATCAGCTGTTTGGCACCCATTCACTGCAGAGCATCCTTTGCTGAGACACTGATGCAATGCTACATTTCTACAAACCTGATGAAGAAGCAAACTCATATGTATCTGGAATGGCATTAATGTTCATTTTTGGCTGAACTATTCCTTTAATTTACTACTAATATTTAGGCTACTAACATCATAGAGTTAAATTCTGTTTAACCAGTTCAGATTCTAATTACAAGTGGATGACGGAAAAACAGCATTACGGTGGTAACAAAAGTAGCTTGTAACATCTGATACTGTATAATAATGATAATGATGTTTTTTAAGATGGGCCTCTGGTGTTATTTCATTAGGTTTGGTCTAGTCAGTCTTCTGTGATTCTCAAGATATTTTAGGTACTAAACCTCTCATTGCACAACTGTATCTTGGTCTTGCACCCCTCCTGATTGCCTTTTGATTTCACACTCATTTACGTATTGCTTAGGCTTTGCATGGCACAAACTGGCTTTCTATATTTTCTGTGCGATGACTGTTGCTTGAAACCAAAAAAATCAAATGCATTCTTTTAAATTCTCATTGATTTCATTATATATACAAACTAAAGCCAAACCAAACACTACATTATGATGGTGTTTGATTCCATTGATATCTGATCCCTTAATGTGAACATTGTTTAGAAATATTTGAATGTTGAGAGTAATTCATATCATGTATTCTGAAATATTGTTTGATAACTGATTAAAAGTGAGGATTCTAGAAACTACACTAACAGACTGTAGATTAAAAATCAAACATGCTGTGTTTTTTTTGTCTGAATGAAGGAATGTTTGGATTATCTAGAATCACATACAGTTTTTGATAACTGTATTCACGTTTCATCTTTATAAAAAACTGTTTTTGAAGGAAACTATTCATAGAGGATGCATTAAATTGATTAAAAGTGCAACAAAAATATTCTATTTCAAATAAACGCTGTTCTTTTGAACTTTCGGTTCATCTGTGAATCCTGAAAAAAGTGTATCAGTTTCCACAAAAATATTGTGCAGCACGACATTGATAATAATCAGAAATGTTTCTAATAATCAGCATATTATACTGATTTCTGAAGATCATGTGACGCTGAAGACTGGAGTAATGATGCTGGAAATCCAGCTGCGCATCACAGAAATACATTAACAGGTTACAGATACTCACATAGACACAGCTGTTTACATTATATAATATTTCACAATATTATTGTTTTTACTGTGTTTTTGATCAAATAAATGCAGCCTTGTTGAGCAGAAGAGACGTATTTCAGGAAAATAAAAAAATCTTACTTCCCCCAAACTGTATTGTGCATAAGACAAAAGAGGAGTTAACTTTAAATATTTTTTCATTGTAGGACAGATCAAAAATGATTATATAGAAGCGTTTGGCCACCATAAAATAACTTGCATTCTTCTTTTAGACATTTTCTCTTATTGCAAATCATTTAATTATGGATTTAGTTAGTAATAAACTGAGCAAACATTCCTATAGAGTTCAGACAAACCTGTAATATTAGGTCATCGTGCTTGATTGAAATAAAGCATAATTTTAAAGCTTTAATTGAAAAGAAAGAGACTTTTTAGAACAAGATTTATAACTTTTTTCTGCCAGTCGAATGATGAGAAAGTGTTTTCTGAATCCTCACTCATTTGCATGTGTATGAATATTGAATATGCATGTATGCTGCTGTTGTTCTCTGTTCTTGTAATAGCAGATTGTTTATTTCTCTCCCTGGTTTCTTCTGTAGAGATTTTATGTAGCCACGTCTCGGCAGCTTAAGAGACTGGAGTCTGTCAGTAGGTCTCCTATATATTCTCATTTTTCGGAGACCATCACAGGCACTAGCGTGATCCGCGCCTACGGCCGAAACACTGCCTTTGTTCTCTTGAGCGATATGAAAGTGGACGAGAACCAAAAGAGTTACTACCCTGGTAGGCCTATTGTTTCCAACAGGTAGGTTTGGTCTCGCTCTCGTTTGGATGCATGCAGCTCCTCACGCATGTTTTCAGTCTTTACTGTGTGCTTTTATGGGGTAATGTCCTCCTGAAATTCAGATTCGAGCACCGCTCAGTCGTAACAGTGTTGTGTTCGGATGCACACAGGTGGTTGGGGGTTCGCATCGAGTTTATCGGCAATTGCATTGTGCTGTTTGCTGCTCTGTTTGCTGTGATTGGGAAGGAGAAGCTCAGCCCCGGATTGGTCGGTCTGTCTGTGTCTTACGCTCTGCAGGTAAAATCACACTCATTACGTGCTGTATAAGCACAGGTCATGTGTTCTTTGGATGAGGTAAAAAAGGTGAACTTCACAAACAGCGCTGTACTCGATGATAACGAGGCAGAAACGAGCTCGTGTGTGCTGCATAAACAAACAGTGTAAAGTGTGTGTAACAGGTAAATAAGTGAGATACTGTGATCTGCTGAACTCTCCTCAGAACACTCGACGCTGACGGAGCGACCGCGCGCTGGTGAGGACGTCATCGCCGCGAGGCGGGATCAACAAAAAACCGCCAAACTATATTTAAACCGTCAAAACATCTATAAAACAACACGTTACACAAAAACAAGGGTTACTGACATAGACTAACATTTGAATTCATTTAGACATATTTAACACTATTAGCCTGTTTTGTGTTTGATGGGAAATAAACCAGAAGCTGAAGATATGTTTGTGGTGTATTCATTAGTGTTTATGCAAATATACGCGATCAGATAAACTGAGGCGACAGAGTGATTAACCTCATTCTTTTGTCTCTAAACATAAAGACACATTTGCATATCTGGGCGAACATAATCTCCTGATTTTGTAAATGTGGCCAATTAAGCACCCAGTTTGAGCTTGTCTATAATTTAAAATAATAGCTTACATTTACAGAATGAGCTACAATGGCAAAATTAAGCCTTTTTAATGAAAGTATAAAGGTTTGTGTTTAATAAAATAGTTAATGAAATGAAAATGTTAAATGAAATTAGACAAAATGTTTAATTGACCCTCTAACTCTAGCACTCTCTATTCTAATTCTATTTTATCTAGGCCCTATTAGTTTTCTTTTTATTATAAAAAACACTTGACCCTTTAAGACTTGCACTCTATTTGTTTTCTAACTGCTTGTTTTCTTTAAAAAAAGGCCTTCTTTTTTATTTACTATATAATAAAATAAAAACTCTGCTATACTGTGTTAGGCTAACTGAGACTCGGCACTTGCATATTATTGCTATTTTGCTGATTCTGATTGCTTGCATTGTCCTCATTTGTAAGTCGCTTTGGATAAAAGTGTCTGCTAAATAACTTAATGTAAATGTAAGAGATTATTGTTCAATTTATATATTGTATTCTAATGGCATGAATAATAATATCAAGGTTTACATGATTCTTTTGTAGTGTGGGTTCAGTGAGGAGTAAAAACTAACATCTTCATGTGTGTCCTCCAAACTGACCCACAATCTGATCAGTCTGTACATGAAATTAATTCATTCATCAGCTCCAGGTTACCATACTACCATACACGTCACTTTCCCTTTCAGATGAGCTTGATACTAAACCCCCCTCCCATCAGGCTCTAGTGTATTGCTGGCCTTGTTATATAATGCTCTATTATAAAGTAGCATGTTTCCTCTGTATGTGCAGTGTATGTGTGCTGAGAGACTGTGCAGTGGAACTCACTGATGTCTTCAGACATGTTCAACATCTCGCTAAGTCAGGCTGTTGTCCACATGCTTGTGCGTCTGGCGTCTTCCTGCTGAAATAAACATTTAGTGCAGCATTGAAATATGATGAACTCATTCAGACCTGAGAGATGTTGAGTGCTTTTGTGTGATTGTTTCGATGTCTGGAGTGAGAACTGTTAATGTCAAGACAAAAGTCAGAGTTTGAGATCTGTGAGGGGAATTGATGGGAATCGATCTGAAGTTTTGCTGCTGTGATTTCTATTTTTTACTCTTTTGACATCTTTGGATCAAATCTTTTAGTTACTTTACATTGTTAAAATACACTGGAAAAGATAGGCACTGCTTAATACTTCACCTTTTTAAACCGTATGCGTAAATGTTAATTGTTAGGGTTAGGCTTTGGTGCTTTATATTCTTGGTTTTATGATTGTTGTCGGTTTCTGCACATACAAATACAACATGTAAATATTCTAATTAAGTTACTTTATAACAATAAATGTACTTACTTGAAAACAAACTATATTTAGATTCATTTGGACATATTATGCTGCTGTAGATATTTAGCTGTAGTGGCTGATGAGTGTCATTAGTGTTTGTTTTTGTATTATTTATGTCATAATTTGAGAAATAACAATATTGTTATTCATTGGAGCAGTTTTATCGGCTTGCCACTTTAAAATTATTTATTTGGTGTCAACAGACTGAGGGTGTTTGTTGTTACAAATCTGTACATTTATGTCTGTTTATTCTTTCAGCTGTTTTTCCTACCATTTATATTTTGAAGAATTGACATTATTTGGTTGTGTTGACAGCATTCTGACACATGTTGTGTAGGATTTTAACACACAATGTGTAATTTAAAAAAAAGCCTTTGGACAGATTGACACAGTGAATGTGTCATCTCCTGGGCCGGCAGTTTGTGTTTATCGAAATAAATACATACATACATACATAAAAAGCTCTAAAATGACTAAAAAACATTAATAAAATAAATATACAATGTATACATCTCAATTTATTAAACTTAAAATATTAACGGCTATTTTTTTTGTCGGCCAATCACGTCGTGCCTCTTGGCTTTTTAAACTGCGGCGGATCCCGCTCTTTTCACTCTGGCTGCCCTGGTGAAAAAAAAGTATACTTTATTGTATTTGTAATATATTACCTGTTTTAATAGTACATTGCAAATACACTAACAATTTTTTTTTAAATCTTTAAATATATAAAAAGTATATTAGCAGCATGCTTTTGTCTATTCTCACAATACAACTTTTAACACACTTTAAAACAATTGTAATTTAGTATATTTTCTAAAAAATGTATTTTACAAAAATATACTTGAATTGAAAGTTCTGTAAAGTATATTTATTTGCACTTTACTTAAATATATTTTATGAATATTTTTTAACTGTGTGCTGAAAATGATCATTGTAACAATGCATTGAAAGCATAATTTCAAAGTACATTATTTAATAACCTGAAGTTGTAGTATATTTTAAGCCACATTTTTTTTTGAGTAAATTTTAAGTTTACTTCTTCATGCTTGGAATTCACTTCATTACTTGGACATACAGTGTTTTCAGAAAGTAATAACACAAATAAATAAACAAATGCATTATAAAGTGTACAGTTAAGTAAACACTGTCTATATTACATGGCCAAAAACTGAAGTTCACTCACTCTGCATTAATATTATATCATTGCATTATTATAACATATCATTATAAATTGTATGGAGAAATAACGCTGAAAAATAAAAATTGGCATTGATATCTGTATAAAGCTGCAGAAGTAGTTCCCCAGGAATCATTTTTAGTCTCTTTCAATATGGTTTGTAAGTGGAATGACATACAGTTTGTCTTTAGACCTAATAATTACACATTTACACTTGAGTGATTGAGGATGGACAGCAAATACATTATGAGACACTGTATAAATGTTGAGGATATATTTAGCTGAACATGTTAAAAAATGTTCCTCCACGCAAGCTCTTTAGCTAAAACAATCTGTTTGTGGTGGATGCAGAAGATGCCCCATCCTCACACTTGAAAGCCACCAGGGTCATAATTTCACAGAATGTTCCATCACTTAACTGTACAACAGAATTGATCCTCTTTTAAAGAGTCGTGTTATTACAGGAATGATAAAAAACACTGCTCACTGAGAAAAAAAATGTAATGCTGTTCACTTTATTTAAACAATTCCTTTTGATTTAACACCATTTTATCAGGTTTCCCGTTCAAACACGACTGCATCATGTTGAACAGACTTGAAAAAACTTTTTTCTTTTAAATAATGTTTTTGGAGAAAATATGTTTGTATAGAGTATAGGGCTATAGGTTATTATAAATAATTAAAAGCTAATCAAATAAATACATAAACAATAGTAAATATATTTACTATTTTTATATTTATATATATTTACTAATGTTTACTATATTTCACTGGGAGAAAATATGAATTTAATTTACAAAAAAATTTTTAAGGAAAGTGGTTGCAATCAATTTCTTTTAGCTACATTTAAATAAACAAATTTAGTTGACTAATTTTCTAATTTTTTTATTTAAATGTATCTAAAATAAATAGATTGCAACCACTTACCTTAAAACATTTTTAAACATTTTTTTTCAGTGTACATACGTCTTTACCTATAATCCTTTTTATGTAAATCATTTTTACTTATGGCAAAATATATATTTTTAGTGTCTTTCCTAAAAAGATTCAAAAACCGCTCCCGTTATCTAGTCAGTCCCGTGACGTCAGCCCGTCCAATCCCGATTGGGATAAGTATAAGGAGTTATGTGAAAGCAGAATGAAGGAAATAAGTAATTTTATGATGGATGTTAATGTTTTTAACAATAAAATATGTCAGGTTCTTCAGAGTACAGCTGTAGAAGTAATAGGAAATAAGAAGGCAGGTAGCAGGAGGAAAGCTGTGCCATGGTGGAATGAGGAGTGTAATGAGGCAATTATAAGGAGAAATAAAGCTCTTAAGAGGGTAAGAAGGTCTCTTAATTTTAATGATTTAGTTTATTATAAAAGGGCACAGGCTATAGTGAGAAAAGTAATTCTGACATCTAAAAGAAATTATTGGAGGGAATTTTGTAAGAGTATTGGCGAAGACATTGAAATTAATAAAGTAAGGAGTATGATAAGAAAGATGGGAGGGATAGAAAAAAAAAAAAAAAAAAAAAAAAAAAAAACAAGAGATGAACATACCGTTTTAATGCATTATAATAGACACATTTTTACTGAAAGCGGAAAAGCAGAGGTGTTTGCAGAAACATTTGTTAAAGTTCACAGTAACTCAAATCTATCAGAGGACTTAAGGAAAAATAGGGACCCGATATTAAGTAAATATCCTCATTTATTGGAGGATAAAGGACCATCTGGAAGTACGTTGGATTCAGAATTTACTTTGTATGAATTGAAAAAGGCGCTTGCAGGGGTTAAACAAACCTCTCCAGGTAGAGATGACATCTGTTTTGAGATGGTAAAATGTTTATCGGAAACGTCGTTAGTTTTAATCTTGAGCCTTTTTAATAAGGTTTGGGAGTTAGGAAAGTTACCAGCTGACTGGAAACATGGGATTATAGTGCCAATTGCAAAACCAGGCAAGGACCATACGCAGCCAACTAACTACAGACCCATAGCTTTAACATCTAATTTGTGTAAACTGATGGAGCGTATGGTTATGAGTAGATTTGTATATGTCATTGAGAAAGAAAATCTTTTATCACCATTATCACCATTACAAAGTGGATTTAGGAAAGGACGTAATACAATGGACTCTATACTATGTTTGGAATCTGAAATAAGAACGTCTCAGGTAAACAAGAAAGCTTTAGTTGAGTATTGTTTTATGTCGAAAAGGCATATGATATGATGTGGAAAGAGGGACTTTTAATTAAATTAGATAGAATGGAAATTAAAGGAAGAATATATAACTGGATCAGGAAATTTTTGTTCAATAGAACTATACAAGTAAGAGTGGGTACTGCATTTTCTCAGATACATACTATAGAGAATGGAACGCCTCAGGGTAGCGTTAGCGGTCCAATTCTGTTTAACTTAATGATTAATGACATTTTTATAATGGTTGATAGTGGGATAGGAAGATCTTTGTATGCAGATGATGGTGCGTTGTGGAAAAGAGGGCGTAATGTTGCGTACGTGGAAAGGTGTATGCAGACTGCTGTTAATAATGTAGAGAATTGGGCTAATGAATGGGGTTTCCGGTTTTCTGTAGCAAAAACTCAAGCGATATATTTTTCTAAAAGAAGAATCAATCCTACAGTTAATATTAAAATGTATGATCAAGAGTTGTTCGATTTCTAGGAATATGGATGGATTCGAAGTTGAATTTGAAAATCCATATTCAGAAATTGATGGACAAATGCAAAAAAGCGTTAAATGTAATGAGATGTCTAGCAGGAGTTGATTGGGGAGCTTGCAGACAGTCCCTTAAAAGAATATATTGTGCTCTGATAAGATCGGCTCTTGATTATGGCAGTATGGTATATAGCTCTGCATCTAAAACACAACTTTTAAAATTAGAGGTCAGCAATTCCTCCTTGGCTTTTTCCAATGCCTTTGATTGATATCCAGTTGCATAAAGAAAAACATAACAATGAAACAAGTGTATTAGAAAGTTCAGCTGTACAGAAATATATAGATCTTACATATTATAGTGTAGTTCAAATATACACTGATGGTTCAAAGGATCCAGACTCTGGGAAAACAGCTGTAGCAGTATATATTCCCATATTCAAAATTAAAATGTCAAAAAGAACTTCAGATCATATTTCTGTATTTACTGCAGAACTAATAGCAATCTTACTAGCACTTCAGTGGATAGAAGAAATACAACCAACAAAGGCAGTGATATGCACAGATTCTCTTTCAGCACTAAACAGTTTGTCAA